>NW_019168270.1:25032721-25127036 GCF_002303985.1 Durio zibethinus
AATTTTGATTGATATTGTATTAAATAATTTTATATTATATTAATTAAATTGAATATACGTACACTACAGTGTATATACACACAATGATGAAGATTTGGAGGTATAATTATTGATTAATTTTAAAAATTTATATTTGATACACTATCAGTATAAAAATTTATATATTATCAATGAATTAGATAATACTATCTCATTAATATGATAAATCAGATAATACATTCTCATTAATAAATAAATTTATTTAAAATAATTAAAATTTTATATATTTATTTTTATGTAAAATTTATACACTACTAGTCTATTAAATATAAACTCCAATTTTAAAGTGAAATACTGGAAAGGATGGGATGGAAGTGACTGTTGGCTTTGAAAGACAAAGACTTATACTTAACGGCAACTAACCAACACCAGAAATAAGAAAGGAAAAAAAAAGATGGTCAAACCTTTTGCCATTTGCTTTCTCGATCGTCACTCAGAAGACAGTAAAACATGCACCAACGAATGAGCAAACCACCAGTCAAGTCTACCATTTTCTATTCTCTGTTTTAGCTATATTTATACAGCAACCAACCCTAGATATGTATCCTCAATTGCTCGTCTTTTCCTTTGCCCTTTTGGCTATTTTCTTTCTTTCAAGAGGCGCGTTCCCTTTGCCGATGCCATTGATCTGATCAATGATTATTAGGGGTCCATTAAGGAGCACCGAGAAGTAGTAGTGGAGACAATGAGGAAGCCTTGCTGTGATAAGCAAGACACCAATAAAGGGGCATGGTCGAAGCAAGAAGACGAGAAGCTCATAAATTACATTCGAAAACATGGTGAAGGTTGCTGGCGTTCTCTTCCTCAGGCTGCAGGTTCCTAAACTGCGCACTAAATTACCATGAATATATATATATATATATATTTATTTATATGTGTGTGTGTGTGTGTGTGTGTGTTTGTAAATGGAAAACAAATTTATGATACAAAAAAAAAAATTTGTCAAGGATGAATGATGCTAATTGTATTGCTTTTTTATTTTATTTTTATTGGTATAGGGCTCCTTCGTTGTGGTAAAAGTTGTAGGCTGAGATGGATAAACTATCTAAGGCCTGACCTTAAAAGAGGCAACTTTGCTGAAGATGAAGAGGATCTCATTATCAAGCTTCATGCACTCTTAGGCAACCGGTACCAATACCATATATATATATATATATATATGTGTGTGTGTGTGTGTTAACATCCTATATAGCTGATATATATACCTCCCCTTGTTGAAAAAGTTTTTGAATTAATTGATTAACCATAAAAGGTAAAAAGTATCTATATATCATGCTTAATTATTAATTTTTTGAAAAAAATAGAAAAAAAGATTATTTGGAATCTCAAACCTTTCGCCACCTCTTCAGATGGTTGTGTAATGCCAACTAAACAAAACTCTAAAAATCTAGTAAGATAAAGGTTTAACCGTAATTATTTATTCAATGTACAGTTAAGTAAAAAGGCATTGCTGGTTTGCCGATTATTACTAGGAAACTTATTTTTGTTTGGATATCGCTATTTCTCCAGCCAAAATTAATTTTAATTCTCTTGTGTTATTAGTGTTTTAATTTGTTCATTTGAAAAGCAAGATGCATGCATGTAGTTTTATTTTAGAAATTCAAGTACAATTTTCCCAATAAAAAGAGTAAATGACTGATCGAAAAAAGAGTTTTATATATCAATGATCTTGGGTTATCATGTAAACAAAAATAATTTTCTTGGTTTTTTTTTTTTTTTAACCATGAGAAATTGCTAATATTGTGCTTAGCATTACAAACTCTTTTGAATCTTTAACCAGAAAAGCTTTATATAATGGAACGCGTTTTCAGGTGGTCGTTGATAGCTGGAAGATTGCCTGGACGAACCGATAATGAAGTGAAGAATTATTGGAACTCTCATTTAAGAAGAAAGCTTTTAAAGATGGGTATCGATCCAAATAACCATCGGTTGAGCCACAATTATTTGCTTCCTCAGCGTCCCGAGAATCCACATAATTTCAATACATCATCTGTTTCAAAAGTCCCAGCTACCAATAATATTCAACCAGTGAAATCCCGATGTGACAATGATCAAATTTCAGATGCTGCAAGTTGCTTGGCGGATGAGCCATGCAGCCAGCTCCCTGATCTGAACCTAGATCTCACCATCAGTATTTCAGCTTGTTCCGTTGCTAAACTTGAAGATGACCAGGAACAAAACCACAAACAGTCCAACATATCAAGGGACCTAGAATTCTCCCCATCTCCCACACTTGTTCTCTTTCCATGATCGGTAGTCAATTTGCTTGTCCGAATTAAGGACAAAAACCATTAACTAGGCCAGGTTTCACATTAGCTGGGAATATTGTTTCCTTGTAAATTAAATTAGCTGTACACTTAAAATCCATTGGAACAACGTACATGTAGCAATAAGAGGCATAAATATGCATGCTTTAATCTGATAGATCTGAAAATATTATCTATATTTTTTTAATTTCTTGTTATTGCTCCTCTTTATTGGTTTTGATGCCCAGCATTACTTATTTGTTTCTTTGTAACAAGTAAATTAATAATATGCATCCATTATGTCAAACAAGAAACTTTTGCAATTTGATTCCCAATTGGGTAATGCTGTTCTAAAATATTGTTAGAAAAAGAAAGAAGAATCTACAATGTCTGCAACAATTTGGTAATGAAGACATCAGAAATGGCCACATATACAACATGTAAGAGAAAAAAGACCCCATGTACGATGGTTTTTTTTTTGTTTGGAAAAAATCGTCGATGAATGATGTGGTTAGGATATATTTTACGATTAAATAATTTCTATTGGGCCCTTTGAATGTCCCTTTCAGGGTACAATTTATGCAATATTCGAAGGACAGAGGAAGGAGTCAATATATGTATATCTATGATCTATCCTTGTGATAAGAAGCACTGGAAATCAATTTCATTCAAAGACTTGCCATTAACTTATCCTTATGTATACATATACATATACATACATACATATATACATACATATGTATGCATGTATGTATGTACAATTAATCTATCATGGTAAATGCCTGTTTGATTAAGGATAAGCATGACAAGTTCGAGGTATATTATTAGGGTTTTCGACTTTTGCACTGAAAAGTCATAGCAATTTCTCTTCAAGCATCAAACACTCAAAAGGACATTCCTACGACTGATGTATATTGACCCCAGCTTCTGCACCTACTGTAATTGCATATCCGCCAGGCCAGCTAACGTGAGTTCACGTCATTTCTAAATTTCACCTTGTCGCATAATTTATCCAGGAATTCATGATTTATCACAGACAACAGTGTTGATGCGTCCATCGTTCAATTATTTTTGGTGAAAAATGTTTAGGACGAGGGAAGTTTTTCCATCTCATGATTAAGGTAGATCGTACGAAAGAAATTATTGACAATAAATCCAATTATCATTGCATTAAATTTGAATTGGATTAAGTTATACTCAACCAATCCCGTTTTGTTTGGTAGAGTCATGAATAGTAAAATGATAAAGATGAAGTGATTGGATACTAAATTAGGCACAAATTTTAACCTAATTAAAAAAATCTAGCACAAAACTCAAAATTGGTATAGCATGTACGAAAAGCAGCGAAAATGAAAGAATGATGGCAGGTGAAACGTAGAAGTAGCTCAATGAAGCCATAATCTGCATGTGCCACGTTCAGCTACTCAAACGGCTGCTGGGTCCTTCATTTAGCTGCAGTTAGATTACAGGTCGTTTTCCGTATTCGGCCAAATTACAAATAATTGAGGACCGCAATTAAATGTAGCTTCCCATTTTCTACGACGATTGATAGGCTGGTACTCGGCGTTAGATAGAGGAAGATTTAAATGAAATTTTTTAAGTATAATTTATAAAATATTTTATTAAAAATAGTTAAATGAAAATTAAAATTAAAAATTTTGTTAAATAAATTAAGTGTATATAAATTTTAAAAAATTTAAATAAATTTTGATATATATTTTTTTAAATAAATATTTTTGTAAAAAAATTTATGAAATTTTTATTATTAAATAAATATAAATCAAATTTGAATTATAAATAATATTTTTAATAATATTTTATATATTATTAATATTAAATTTTATTAATTTATTAATTTTAAGATTTTATTAAATTATTTTTAAAAAAAATTTATAAATTTTATCTATAAAATTTTATGTAAATTTTGTCCAGACGTGAGAGCTACAGCAAGTTTCCTAAAGCTTTCTTACCGAAAACTCTTTCTTTGAACCACGGTTGCTGTTTGGTGTGATCAGCCGACAATCGGATATATATATATATGGATATGTGTGGAATGGGTTTGGATATGTGTGGATAAGAAGCAAAGGTTTTTTTTTTTTTTTCAGTTTTTTATTTAGTGATAAAAAAAAATTTAGGAAAATATATAAAATAACTAAAAATTAAAATCACACCATCTGCATCTCTTATCCCTTATCTCTTATCCGATAAGAAAAAAACATTTTTTTTTTAGGGAAATGTTAAGTTGTTGTATAGAATAGATATAAAAAAAATATTTTTTAATATACCTTATTGTAGATACACCAAGCAATAATATTATTGTAAATTTAAATTTTTTTAAACATAACTTGTTATTAATTAAAGATCCATTTAAATAGATTATGAAATTAATTTCGATGAGATTAAAAATAATAATAGCAATGAGATTAATTAATATAATAGTAAAATATATATTTGAATGTAAAAATAATAATGATGATAAGATGAATTGTAATAAAAAATAATCATTAAAAATATTAGAGTAAAAATTACATAAAACAAAAAATTTAAACTATTTAATATTTATAAAATTAATCAATAATTAAAAAAATATTTTTAAACAAAATAATAGTTTTGTTAATAAAAATAAAAAAATAAAAATTGATTTATTATGTTAAATTAATAAAAGTATTTCATAAGTTTTAAATAAAAATAATTATAAAGATATTGTTGTCTTCGTAGAAAAGGAAAGAAACCAAAGCCAATGGCCATTCCCCCAGTGGACCTATTTCTACCAACAAAGAAAAGAGGCTCCAAATATCATTAATTTCTTCAACTGTATCACCATCGTGTCTCTTAAATGGATCTTTAGTAACTTTTAAGGATGCAATTGGTATTCATCGTGGGTGTAATTGCATCGACATTGACCCTAAAACAAAGAGAATAAATATGAGAAAATCAATTAATGTTTTTCAAAAGGAAAAACATGTCAATTTTTTTTATTTAATTTCGTTAAATATTTATTGCCAACGAAAGTTGATCGATCATTTATAAAGTTTAAATTCGATTCTCATTTACAGTTGTATTATGCCCTGATTTTAGAATGAAGTAGCTTCCTCTCGCCTGAATTTTTATGCAAAAAAAATTATCAATTGCATTTTTAAAGTTATTCTTATCAAGATAGATAAGAGTTATTTAAATATATATAGTTTATCATCTATCTACAAATGATAGATACTCAATTGAATTTGGATGCACTGAATTGGTCTATATATTAATTACTTATAAAATTTGTAAATTGTGAAAAATTCTGAATAAAAAAAATTATAATTTGAATCCACTTCAAAAAAAATATATTTTTTCCGTCTTCAAAAAGCTTCATACTAGTTTGTTTTGGAGACCCTATTAGTATAAAATTTTAGATGGAGATTGAATGAATTATAAAATGTCTTTGGGCTGAGCAGTAAACTTGGCGCAATCTTATTGGTGTTTAAAACTCAAGCCCATGTTTCCAAGTAATTGGGTGCAACCTTATTGGCATACATGGAAAATATAATCCTCGTTTCGGCCCAAACTATGATCCTCACCAACCATTCACGTCTTATTTCATGATTCCACATCACCTTGTTATAATTGGAAAAAAAAATTATGTATTTATGTACAAAATATTGTTTCATACTAGTATGATTGGAAGATTATAAATAATAAATGTTTAATAATTTTGTACCTAAAATTGAGAAACTCCGGTGATAATATATAAAAAATTTAATATATATATTTGTATATATTTATATGATTCAAACAGTATATGCCCCGCCATAGCTATGAAGAAAGTTAGGATTTTAATAAATTGTATGAATAGAAAATTAATAATGCCTCGTATAATATAACGATATTGCCATCATATCATGTCTTCCAAATGGATCCCACGTTAGCACGTACAAGAGACAAGGGCTTTAAAAAAAACTAATAAGATAACATAACAATAGATAAAAAGAAGATACGTACCTTTGGTTATTATAGATGTTTGTCTTCGAAAGACTGACAGCTGGCCTTTTTTTTGTCAAAGCAATCAGAACTATGTTTTGTAATTAGTTTAACAGTTAGACAACCAATGAGTGTATGACCCAGTTGGAAGTTAAAATTTGACCATAGTAGTAAAAACGGTAAAAATAATGTAACCGAGGTAGGGAGATCATTTAATTTAAGAATTTTTGTCTTGGATTCTCATCCTTGAGCAATTAAATATTTTATAGTTTGTTAATTAATTATTTGATTAGTGTAATTTGATTATAATATAATAATTAATTATTTAATTGATTATATAAATATAATAGTTGATTATAATTGTACTAATTAAAAAAAAATAAAGTCAATAAGAAATCAGTTGAAAGCTAGCCATTTTGAGGATATGACTCAATAATTTATCCATAGAATAGAAACTTAGCTTAGCGCTCTCCGTGTTGAAAAAAAGGGAAAAAAAAAGAATGAAAGAGGGAGAGAGATTCTTTTTGGTGTTGGAGACAGTTCGAAAGGCGATGGAATTTGTCAGAAACAGCAAGATTAATGATGGTCTTTTGGCTTCAACAAGAAGTCAACTACAAAATCCAAAATCCAATTTCTGTTTGTTTATTTGCCAAAAAAATTTTCTGTTTGTTTCCTGACCCCAAAAAAATTTATGTTTGTTTGACTAGAAAAGAAGAAGTGTAATGGAAAATTGTTGTTGCTAACTAGCACATGGATGGAAACTGAATCTGGGAAGTGAGGGACAAGAACATGCAAGTCTTTAAACTTTCAATTAAACTTTGGCTTTTAACACAAAAAAAAAAAAAACTTTTTCAAATTGTAAATCATTTATTTTTGTCAAGAATATCTTAATTTAATGGTAAAAAAGAGGTTTAAAATTTTTTTTTTGTTGGGATCCAGTATGTGTGGTGTTGGATCAAATTATGTTGAATTTCATCTGATTATCAACAGGATTTATTGATTAATTTATTTATTTTATTGATTTTTATATGGATATAATAGTTAAATATTGTGATTGTTATTTTTTCTTTTGTAACTTCATGCAAAAGAATATTATATTTATAATACAATTTTAGCATTTAATTTACTAAATGTTGTAATAATATATCATTATTTTTTAGATAAAAAATTCCTTTTTATTTTTCATATTGGGTTAATATCATGATTCTCATAAATAATTTCTAAATTATAATAAAATATTTAATCTGATATTTAAAATTTAAAAATATCTAATGTGATACTTTGAAAGTTGTTTGTCCATCATATTTTATTATTTGAAATTAATCACGTTAAAAGTAAGTATTATATTAGTTAATAAATTTATAATTCAAGTATCATATTAAAAATTTTTAAAATTAAGATACAATATTAAACATTTCACCATAGTCTATAGTCCATTAATAATATTAACTCTGTCATATTTTATAATGTTATAATAAGGAATTTACATACCATATTTCCTAATCATTTTAAATTTCCCAATGTATATATATATATATATATATTTAAAAAATTTTATATTGGTTTATGGGCATATTTCACTTTACTTAATATTGATAATTCATTGTTCACTTATACATACTATGTTTGTGATATGTATAGACGTAGTTATAAGATTTGGTTACTTATGCAATATTTGAAATCTATGTATGATTATGGGTGAGTTGATTAGAGAAAACAAAAATATGATAAGCAAGATTAAGTGAAGTTCTCTGGGTGAAACTTAGGAATGTTTAATTTACAACATTTAAATAAAATCTTAAAAAATTATACCTATTAAGTTGATACTTTGAATTATTTTATTTTTATGAAATTACACGTGTAATGAAAAATTACAATCTAATGAAGTATTACTCAACTTATATAATTATATAAATATTAAATTCAAGAAAAAATTAATGAATAAACAAATCAAAATAAACTTGAATAAAATTCATAAATGATTAGACTTTTTTTTTTTTTTGAAACATATATGCTTAGACTTAAACTTATGATTTAAGGCTTTTATTTTTTAAAATTCGTTTTGAAATTTAAATCAATCAAATATTTTAAAATTTTTTGAGAAAAAAAAAAGTTATAATGAGAATGAAAAAAATTTTAGAATAAAGGATTTAAAATGTATATTTGATTTTTTTTACTTAATATGTAAAATAATAGACGATGACATAATTAAAATTAATAACGAGAAATTCATATGAAACTTAAAGATGGACGACGTTGATGAGCGTGAGATGTATGGAATGACCCAAGACGAGTTACATGCAAAGTAAAGACAAGTTAATTTTTTATGAAGTGATGTGCTAATGTAGGGGTGTAATTGAGTCGAATCGAATTGATACGGTGAGAAGTTTGAGTTTGAGTTCGATTCATAATTTGTGGTTCGATATTCGATTTGAACTCAATCGAGTTTTATTTTTCAAGTTCGAACTCGATTTGTGATCGAATTCGAGCTACTCGAGTTCGTTCTATTAAGCTCGATTAATATGTAAAAATAAATTTGATTCATATACTCGATAAGAGTTCGATTATTTATACTCGAGCTTGAACTCGAATTCAAAATATTTTATTAATTAAAATAATAAAAAAAATATTTAAATATAAAAGCTCTATTAAACTTGCGAGTTACTGGAGTCAGATATAAGAATATTCGAATTCGACTCGATCGATAAATCTAGTTACTCGAATTCAAACTCGATTCGATAATAATTGAATTGAGTTTAAATTTTTTTAAATCAAATCTGAATAATTTATGAATATTAATGTATCATTTATATCTCTATGATGTGTTGTCAAAAAAGTAATTGGACAAACCCTGAGCAAAAAAGTCTTAGAAGGTGAATAGCTTAGAGAGCGAGCCCATAAGGTAACAAAAAGCCTGGGTGACGACTTTTCTAAGTAATAATGTGGTCGTTGGGCATGATTGACTTGACGAGTGAGAGATTGATTTTATTGACTGAATGATTTGGCCGTAACAAAAAGTATTTGTTCGAATTACCAATAAAAAAGGTATTCTCTGTCCCATTTTTTTTTATTTTTTTCCAAAATTATGTTATTTATTTTTAACTATCTAAAATTTTTATTTTTTATATTGTAAAATAATTTTTATGATTTTTTTAATTTTTTGATATTAAAAATGATAAAACTTTAATTTTATAAAAATTTAAAATTTAATATTAAATTTATTTAAATTAATTTTTTTAATTTTATAAAATTTAATAATACTCAAATAATTTGAGATAGAAGTATGAAAGCATTAAAATAATTAAAATAAAATTTCAAACATAATCATGTTTAGGGATGTAATCGAATTGAATCGAATTGATATAATAAAAAACTCGAGTTCGAGTTTGACTCACAATTCGAGGTTCGATATTCAGCTTGAACTCGATCGAATTTTATTTTTCAAGCTTGAGTTTGATTCGTGATCGAATTCGAGCTACTCGAATTTGTTCGATTAAGCTCGATCAATATGTAAAAATAAGTTCGATTCGTATACTCGATAAAAATTCTATTATTTATGCTCAAACTCGAACTAAGACTCGAAATATTTTATTAATTAAAATAATAAAAATATATTTAAAAATAAAAATTTGATTAAATTCATGAGCTATTTAAATCAGATATAAAAATACTCAAATTCAATTCGATCGATAAATTAAATTACTCGAATTCAAATTCTATTAGATAATAATCAAATTAAATTTAAATTTTTTTTGAATTTAATTCAAATAATTTACGAATATTAATATATCATTTACGCTCCTCGTGGCTTTAATTATCTAACGCCCTCGGAGAAAAAAATAAAAGCCGTATAACGTAAAAGTCAAAGAAAATCTGAATAACACTAAATGCTTACCGCCACATAATCCGACACACATAGCTGGGAGCCGTCCGTTTCACTCGTTAAGTAGTTCGTTTAGTGATTGTCGGTCTTAGAATCAGGCTATTTCTATTTTCTGATTCAATAATAATAATAATAATAATGATAAAACTTAGAAGACATATATTGGCAAAAAATAAAAATAAAAATTATGGGACATACTTATTCTAAAACAAAAGAATTTTAATGCTTCAAATACGTATTTACGTCATAAAATCAAAGTTAAAATTTAGTGCAAAAATTTGAAAAAAAAAAGGCATTTCAATGTAAAATAAAATCACCTCTAAACAATAATACTTGACAAATCGAGGTAATATTTTCTTCCATAACCGAAAATTTTATAATATTAATAATATTCAATAAATATTTTAAAATATTTTAAAATTTTTAATTTAATAATTAAAAATGTTTGAAGAGATATAAAATTAATTTTTTTATTTGTATTAAAATTTTATCTTTATGATGTAATAAATATATATATATATATAGTAACAATGTAATGTAAAATATAAAGATAAATTATTCTATTTTTTAATCTATAAAATTTTATTTATTTAGCTCTTTTAAAAAAATATTACGTATTTAAATTATTATAACAATTCATAATGTTCCAAATGCAACCGTATCCTCGTTCCTTCCTTTTTCTCTCCCCCGCGAATCTCTCTTTGTTTTAATCCAAATCCAATTATTATTATTATTATCTGAAAATGCAGCTTTCGCTTCCGCATTTGCTTAGACTCGTCAATCCTTTTCTTTGAAAAGTCTCATTTGCTCGTCTTAATCCAATCAGGAGCCGACGCCTGGCTGTCGCAAATGGCCGGCAGAGTCGCCTCCTCACAAACAGGCGACGCTTCTCCGGCATTCTTGCTCCGTCTTGTCCAGGAAATTGTTTCCGGGAATGTCGCTGCTGGAACTGCTCACGTCAATGTCGTGTTTTAAAAAGGATTGTACGGATATGGTAAGGAGGATAGCTCTCTTCACACATTTGCTTGTGGAAATAAGAGATTTTGGACCTTCTGATCATCATCTTCATCATCATTACGATCATGCCTCCTCGTCGGCTTCTTCATGGTCGGCTGATCTTGCCGTGGCTCTCCAGGTTGCTAAGCGTCTCTTGTCCGTCGCCTCCGCCTACCATTCCAATAATTCCTCTGTAAAGCCCCTTTTCCTATTTTTCTTTAATTCTTTTTTTTTTAAACATGAGTACATGATTGGGTTAATTGGTTCTAAAAAATTTGATCCATTTTTAATGCTGATATATTGCAATGCCAGTTGTTCTATCATTTAAATACTAGTGATATGCTTCATTTTGATTTTTACTGACTGAGGTCAATTCTTATGCATTCAAAATTGATAGGATTAGTCAACCCTTTTTTTTCTTCTGGACAGGGAAATTTTCCACATGTTAATCACTGGGTTAATTTTGTTTGTACTCTGATACATTAACTCCATTTTGAAAATTTAAAAAAAAGAACAAATTTTGGGGCTAAAAGAATCGAGTTAATCTATCAGAGTGCTAAGTCTATTTCTTGAATTTGTCAATATGAATTTCACCTCCCTGAATTAGAACCAGAATATGTAAGTCAATTGTTGTTGTTGAAAATTTGTTATGGGTATGTCTCTGAAATTAGCTATATCTTGATTTAAGGATGGAGCTGCCAAAAGAATTTCTTTCCAATTTCAATGTGTAACATGGAAGCCGGAAGAAAGCTTTGGGGAAAATCGCGTATGATCAGTTTCAAATCTCAGAGGACGTTAAAGAACAGCTTTAGCTCTAGAATTTATGTGTTTCTTCATTTGTTCTGTTTCTGTATTTACTTGCCTTTTTAACATCAACTTTCTTTTCCAGGTATCGTTGGTGAGAGCACAATTGAGAAGAGCAACAGAAGATATGGGTCTTTGCATTCGAGTAAATTTTCTAATGCTCTGTTCCAGCCGCTGGAAAAAGAATGTAGTAGTATGAACCATGAAATTTCAGCAAAGCTGGATAGCATTCCAGAAAACTGTGGTCCTCAAAGAAATGGTGCAGATCAGGTGACTAAGATATTGGAAAGAGTGAAGAGCTCTTCAACTTCTTCTGAGGCCTGCCTATCAAATGAAATCTATTCCAAGGGCAGGAGAATGGGGCCACTAAGGGTAATGAAGAAATCAAGAAGCCTGATGCACTAGCAATTCCTGATGATTTTCTATGCCCTATATCTTTGGAAGTAATGAGAGATCCGGTGATTGTGGCTACAGGGCAGGTATATTGTAATGCCACGACTGCTGCTTGTCGATTCTATGTTTGTTTTTCTGTGGTCTACCTTTGCCTTTTAGCCATCCCTTTTCATCCTGCCTTCTGATGTATCATCTTCTTGATTTTACATACATATGAGAGATCTTACATTCAGAGATGGATAGATTGTGGAAATGTAACATGTCCGAAAACTCAGCAGAAGCTGGAAAATTTGACTCTAACCCCTAATTACGTTTTGAGAAGTCTAATAAATCAATGGTGTGCTAAACATAATGTTGAGCAGCCAAGTGGATTAGCAAATGGTAGGCTCAAAAAGAGTGGTGGATCTTTCCATGATGTTAGTGGTGACATGGCAGCCATCCAGGCTTTGGTTTGTAAGCTTTCGAGCCGGTGCTTAGAGGAACGTAGGGCTGCTGTGGCTGAAATCCGATCACTATCTAAAAGAAGCACAGATAACAGGATACTAATTGCAGATGCAGGAGCGATACCTGCTCTGGTCAACCTTTTAACAACAGATGATGTGTCATTACAAGAACATGCAGTAACTTCTATTCTTAACCTTTCCATATTTGAAAATAACAAGTCGCTTATAATGCTTGCTGGTGCAATTCCTTCCATTGTCCAAGTCCTCAGAGCTGGCAGCATGGAAACAAGAGAGAATGCAGCAGCTACGCTTTTTAGTTTGTCACTTGCGGATGAGAAGAAAATAATAATTGGTGCATCAGGTGCAATAACAGCTTTGGTAAATTTGCTACAAAGTGGGAGCACTAGAGGGAAGAAAGATGCTGCAACTGCTCTCTTCAATCTATGCATTTATCAGGGGAATAAGAGCAGGGCTGTCAGAGCTGGAATTATAACAGCACTGCTGAAGATGCTTTCAGATTCAAGAAATTGCATGGTTGATGAGGCTCTGACAATACTGTCAGTTCTTGCAAGCAACCATGATGCTAAGGCTGCTATAGTAAAGGCTAGTACCATACCTGTTTTAATTGATCTTCTAAGAACAGGTTTGCCCCGCGATAAAGAGAATGCAGCAGCCATTTTACTTTCTTTGTGTAAGAGAGATACCGAGAATCTTGCCTGCATAAGTAGGCTTGGTGCTGCAATACCCTTGACAGAGCTTACCAAGACCGGCACAGAGAGGGCCAAGCAGAAGGCTACATCATTATTGGAGCATCTTTGCAAAGTACAGCTACTCTGACTGTTTTGATTTTACCAGGAAATTTGTTAATTTTTTTTTTCTAAAGTTGTTTGACAAAATCGTGATTCTATTCCTTTCAGACTTGAGGACTAAGGAGATGAGCATGAGATACAAAGTCATTCTCATTGCTCTCTGTGTATTCATTTCTTTCATTGACGAGTGGGTGAAAAATTCATTTGATCTCTTAATTAAGGAAAATTGCTTTCGGTTTGAACTCCGGCTGCTGTTGAGAAACATTAATTATTGGTAGGCTGAGGTATTTCATACAGCCACAGAAATTCCTTAACTATTCTGCAGCTGAATTTGTTTGAAAACGATTGAAAATTTATGATTCCACTAATTTGCTCTGAAAGTTGTATTGAAACGGAGCACCTAGGTGATATTGAATTTGGATCAATGTGCAAATTTTCTTCCAGGACTGAGAACGTTTAAATCGATCCATGTGCTTTAAAATACTGCTTAATGAATAAATTACTTGCAGCATTTAGTTGTTTTGAAAATGTCATCTCCTGCATTTCTCACAATTGAAACTTGGAACAGAGGAAATAGTTGTATTAATGTATCGTATCTAAAATTAAAAGATCTAATTCTGAAAGCAAAAGCAATAAAAACTGAAAAGATAAAGTAATAGACAATGGCTGTTATTGTTGAAGGCACCGGTAGGATGGCCACCGTTTTGCTTTAGGTCAATTTTTATTGTTGATTGGAGAAAAGAGGGTCATGCGAAGATAAGTTTGCTCAATTTTAGATATGCATGAACATCATGGTTGTCGTGAACATTTTGTGGCTTTTTTAGTCTGCTTTTTCCTTAATTTCTTTGTCATTTCTTCCTCTGCTTTTCCAAGTTTGTTTTGTCACATTAACCAAGTTGTTTGGATTGAGTTCATCTTTTTAAGCTTTTCCAACTTTATTACCTGTTGGCCCTTTCTGAAAGTGGAAATAGTTTTCTGGAAGAAGCTATACTTCGTAACACAATTTACATTCTAGAAGTCTTAAATCTTACAATTACACTAGTTATGAGATATTATTTATTTTGATATTAAGATTTTATAATTTTATCTTACAAAAAAATGCTTTACAATTATATATTTAAGTATTTACTTATATATCATTATAGATCTTCAGAATATCTTAATATGAGATTTGAATGTTACAAATTCTTCTTATTAAAGTTTGATACTCCTATCGAGTTTAATAAAAAACACAAACAAAACCATATAATTAGGATTACACTATTAAGATTGTAGAAGTGACTTTTATCGTATAACATTTAGCTCTATCAGAATTCTAGAAGTAGCTTCTATAATGTAGCACTTAATTCTTATTCGATTAATGATCGCTTTAATATCATTTATGAAGATCTGCATCTAATTTGTGAGGTATTATCTTTTTATTTTAAAAATTTTGCGATTTTATCTTATAAAAAAATTTCACAAATATAAATTTAAATTTTTACTTATAAATCATAATAAATTTTCAAAATATCTCGATACATAATTTGAGATATCACACTTGTAATCAAAATCAAGCCAACAATTGGCCGGACTGTATTTTTATGCATTTGATAGAACTTGGCCAATTCATGCCAAAAGCAAATTTGGCCAATTTAGAATCTTGAATATAAGAAAATAAGATAGAAAACTAATTCTCTTGATATGGTTCGAAATTAAAAAATCAATTTATCAAAATTTTTTTTGACTTAACTGTTAAATTCTTTCCTGTCAAATTAAGTAATTTTAATTCGAATTTTACTAAGGATATTATATTGATATTAATTTTGAATATGCAATCAATATGAATACAATATATCTTATTTTGATTCAAGAGATTGAATAATTTATTTATTTCAAAATTTATTATAATTAAAAAAAAAAAAAACGAAGAAGCATGAAACTATGACATGATGCTGCTCTGAAAATCGGAAGAGGGCCTTCTGTGAAGATTCATCACAAGTGATTTGTCATTTATAGAAAGCTGGGCTGTTGTAAATGGAAAATATAGCAAGCGACATTAAACAAAAAAAAAAAAAAACTTGGATAAATATAGCAAGCCATGTAAGTGACTTCCAAGTCGATGTGCGAATGTCAATTTGGACCCTGTGTCATTCAACTTCTCTCATTCTATTTACAAGACAAAATCAACCTCAGCTGTCTTTCTAATACTTAGTAACAAAATTGACCCAAACAAAAAAAAAAAGGGTTGGTGGTATGGAAGAAAGTACTTTTTCTAATTCTTCCATCGTCAGGCTGAAACTTAATGACATAATATATATATATATATATATATATATATCAAGTAACCTTCAAAGTCAGTTTTGACATGTGCGGTTTGAATCTTAAACAAACATGTCTTAATCATTTTTCCCATGCCGTAATTATCGTAAACCATTTTTCTTCAACTGAAGAATGCAGGAGCAATGATTTTGCTTTCCCCCACATATCACGGGCATAAAGTTGGAAAAGTCTTTTTGTTGGCTAATAATAATGGGTATATTTGTTAATCAACTATTAACTTAATGACACTAAATCCTATTTTAAAATTAAAGGTTTTGAGTTCTAATGCTAGCTAATCCAAAAAAAAAAAATGGAAATATTTATATTTATTTGATTGTTGAATTGATTATAAAAGATTTAATTTTATATTATATTGATAAATAATTTTTTAATTTTTAATCCATTTTTTAATTTTATATATTTTGATTAAAAAAATTATTACATATATATAATAATACAAGTTCTCTTCAACTTGTAATTTTTAAACATTAACTTTAATAAAATGTCAATTGACATAAACGTGAAGTGCATTGACAAATGTTATATGTAGGAAAGCTGAAATTTAGTTAGTTATATTGCATAATTATTTTTTTATTGAAAGCGATATCTTACTTTTTATATTTTGTTTTGTTCCTATTTTCAAAAGGCTTGCCCTCTTTGTTGACCAGCATCCCTTAGCATCAACTACCCATATATCCTTATCTTACGCCCACCAACCATAATAAATCTTGGATGCTTTAAAGTAGGCCAAAGTGCAACCGAACTAGTTTTGTAGTTTAGTTTCTGTATCAGAGGCAAAAGCTAGCTCTAGCTGCTGACAACTAAACAGATTACTAGGCAAATGGGGAATAGCCTGGGAGGGAAAAAGACGACCAAGGTCATGAAGATAGACGGCGAAACATTCAAGTTGAAGACACCGGTGAAAGCTGAAGAGGTGGTGAAAGATTATCCAGGTCATGTTTTGTTGGAATCAGAAGCTGTTAAGCATTTTGGTATTCGAGCAAAGCCTTTACAGCCACATCAGAACTTGGAGCCCAAGAGGCTTTACTTCTTGGTAGAGTTGCCAGAAGCTCCCAAAGAGAGAGTTCCAAGAAAGGTTCGATCGGGAATAAACATGAGTGCAAAAGACAGGCTCGAGAGCCTGATGCTGTCGAGGAGATCTGTATCTGATCTTACACTGATGAAACCGAAAAGTGTGATACCCGAGGAGACTGAAGAAGGGTCTGATGAAAGTGGAGCGATGAGGGTGAAAATGAGGCTACCAAAGGTGGAAGTGGAGAGGTTAATGAAAGAAAGCAAAAATGAGGCAGAGGCAGCAGATAAAATCATGGAACTTTGCATCGAGAATACTAGCAACAGCCCATGTGAAGCTGCACATAATGGAAAGGATGGTTTGTTTTTGCAGCAGCAGCAACAAGTGCATTGGAAGGGTAGCCATGGAAGCATCGGAGGAGGTTCCAAGGCCCGTGAGGTTAGTTTTTTCACCCGACAATAATGATCCTGTTTTCACGGAACTTTTCATTGGTTTTTTTCTTTCGTTTTTTCCCCTATTTTTCAAAGCTTAAGCAAGACAGATTTATCATAGAATATGCTTACAGGAGTTGACATTTTTTGACTTAATATTTTCTTTTCATTATTATTTGGGTCCCCTGAAGTTTTCTCTTACTAACTTTCAAGTCTTCGAGAAGATGGTTCTAAATTCTGATTTTTGAAGCAAAATTTGACTCAACAACACAATTTTTCAGTGCATTTCATTTCATCCAGGACGTCTCTAAAACCAAAATTTTGGATCTTGTGCCTAGAAATAGGAGCAACTGAATTGAATTCTATGACTTACATCGACTAGTCTTTGTTGGACTTGTAAAAACTTAAGCCTATATAGCTAAAGCTAGCTCTAGTTCCAGGAAACATCTATCTAGACTCACGTGATTTTGACCAAAGAATATGATTTTGTTCTTGAACAAGAAGAAATTCATAATTTTTTTTTTTGAAGTGGGAAGAGAATTATTGAAACCCTAATTTTTTTTTATAGACAAAAAATCAGACATCAATCACCATAGTTTGGATACATTCATAATATTATTTGTCATACAAGACCATGACAAATTATATCCTTGGACTTTGTCCTGGCAGAGCCTTCTTAACATCTGAATATGAACCTACAGTCTTTGTTTATCCCTGGTTCGACAAATCAATGAAATTCCAGTGGGAAAAAAAGGCAACCTACAAACTTTTTGACTGAAGAACCCTTTCCTTTCTTTCTATATATTATTTTATTATTATATATACGTTGTTTGACAATTTTAATTATCACATGTTCTATGTCTACCTTTTCTTGGTCATTTCCCATGATCATTCAAGCAAGAAAATTTTGAAAAGTAATTGACTAAGATCTAAATGATTTTATCGAGTTACTTTCTTCTATTTGAACTTTCTATACATGCATGCATGTCTTGATATTTGATGCATATAATTAAAAAAAAAAGTTAAAGATCAAAGAAGAAAGATAATCCTATCCAAGGCAAGTTCACCAAGGCAGTACTATTTACTTATTTGATTAATAATGGAATGAACGTCAGCTTACTTAAAAAGTTCTACTTTAATCCTTACAGAAACGGGTGAGTTTCCTGCCAATCAGTGGAGGAAGCCAAATAGCGGTTACTTCCTAGGCAATGAGAGGAGGTTCAGTAGTAAACCGACAGTTTCGATAGAGCGAAAATTTCTCTCACCGTCCATCCATATAAAGCATAAATAAAGAAGAGCAAAGCAATGAAAGAGGGGTCCATAGTCACTAGTTCACCCTACGTTTATACTCAGTTGCTTTTTTGTACATACAACAAAGTTAGCTTTCAAGCTTTG
This sequence comes from Durio zibethinus, assembly GCF_002303985.1. Next base: position 25,051,458 of record NW_019168270.1, read on the forward strand.
GGGATTTTATGAAAGAGCTTAGAGTGAGAGATGTAACTCTATATATATATATGTAGCCATCTATATTTCATCAAAAATGTTTTATGGTATCTTCTCGACCAAATAGATTTTCTTTTTTTGTTCTTTTTTTTTTTTTGTACAAATTGCTGCATGAGCTTGAATGGAATGTAGAATTTAATAACTCTTGGATCTAGATACCAATTTAAAAATTAATTAATTAATAATTTATGAATAATTTTTTGTTGATTAATCTTCTTTCCTTGAATTCTATAAGGAATTTTTGGACTGGTTGTGGAAAACATTATAAAAAAACGTAATGTCAAAATGAAAATCATCACAACTAATCGTCAAGTTCTCAATTTTCAAAAGACGACGAAGAATATAACGTGAAGTAGAAAACTAAGATTGAATTATTTGTGATTGAGTGTTTCTAAATGCACTACAATTTTTTTTTTCAAATTTTTTAAAAATATCTTAAGTGAAATTATTTAATTATTATTTTTATAAATTTTTGAATATTCATATTCGATAAATTTTATGATTTTTTGAAAATTTATTTTCAAAATATCATATAACTTAATGAAAGTGGATAAAAAATTATAAAACTTTAAGGAAATTCATTTCCGTGATGAATTGAAATTTTAAGAAAAATTACAAAGAAAAAGAAATTTTATTTAAAATTTTTTATGAATTGGTGTAATAAAAAATTATTATTTAAAAAATCATAAATTTTAAAATTAATAAAAAATTTATTTTACTTTTTTGATTTTAGAGAAATAATAAAATCTTCTAAGGCTATAATTAAATTAAGGATAAAATAATAAATGTAGTTTTTTTTATAAATTTAATAAATATAATTTTTTGTATCGATTATTAAAATTTTATAATAGCTCTAACTAAACTAAACTCTCTAAAAAAGTATTTTGATCTATTTATCACGATGAATTTTTTCAGCTAGTATATTAAATTTTGAAAAAATTAATAATATTTAATAGTATTACTTGTACAACTTTAAGAAATTTTAGCTCTTATGTATATGTTGATCAAACCTTATAATTCCTTTATAACCATTCAAAGCATCAAAATATGAAATATTTAACTACAGCCTTGTAAGATGTTTTTTTCTAAAATCAAAATAATAAAATTAACTTTTTTTTCTATTAATTTTAAAATTTATAATTTTTTCTAATAATAATTTTTTATTACACTACTTAATAAAAATTTTAATAAAATCCCCTTTTTGTAATTTTTTTTAAAATTTCAATTTGTTAAATTTTATAACTTTTTGAAAATTCATTTTTAGTAAATTATATAGCTTTCTGAAAATAAATTTATGAAAAGTTATAAAATTTATTCTGAAGTTATAAAACTAATCGGATATAGATATCTAAAAACTTATAAAAAATATTTAAATAATTTCATTTATAAAAAATTAAAAAAAATATAAAATACAAAAATTACGGTTCATTTAAAAACTCCCATAGGTTACAAAGAGAGGGCTCATCTCATTCATGTGAAGACAGCTCAACTGGCGCAGCTTGAAAGTTGAAGCAAGAAGCCCAACGGCTATCGGCGAACAAATAAGAACACTAGTATTACTGTTATTGCAATAGTGGTTTTGTGAAAGAGAAACAGTTTTCTCATTACAGTGACAAAAACACAACTTATATAATGCATGAAAAAAAAAGCCTATATTATATCTATTTTCATTTAATACAAGGCTTTGTTTGGCAAGAACCAAAAAAAAAAAAAAATCTTATGATTAAGTTACATAATATAAATAATAATTTATAATTGAGAATCTCAGAGATTTTTAGTTAGTGCAAATACCAAGAGTTATATATATATAATCCAATAAGAGAACATGTTTGTGGTTGGCAAAGCCTGGATTGGGTCCTTTGGGAAGAGCAATTGGTTATATGAAAAGAGGAAGAAACATGAATGAATAAAGGCAAATGTTTAGAATTTAGACAACCATTTCCAAAACCTTTATCTAAACTTTGTACGTAAAATTGCTTCTCAACTCAACCAATGCTTGTCAAATTTAAAGTCACATGCACAAGAGAAAAGATATACACAATACACAAGGGCCCTTAACTCTTCCCTTTTCTTTAGAGGACATTAAAAAGAGCCCTCAAAAGAAAAACTTTGTTCCCCTCTTCTCAAGTGTACGTTTTTCAGTTGTAGGCCACTTATACCCATAATGAAAGAGATTTTGCCAAAAGAAAAAGAAAGGGATAAAAGAGAACAATACCCGTGGGAGAGGTAGAGAGCTCCTTCTCATTCATCAGCAATTACAACTTTTTATGCCTTATTATAAAACAATGAATCAATGATGATACAGATCATGAAGTCCATTGATCAGGTACCGTGAGAAAATAAGTAGTCATAGCCTTCCGGAATCTTTTCTTGTACTGTTTGGGAGAAATAATTGTTGGGGATGCATTCTTTGGCCCACCTAATATACCAGATGCCTTAACCCATGTCTCCAAGTGCTTGTCCCAGGTATACTGTCTCATGAAATCAATGATTCCCAAAACCAGCTCTTTGCGCTCCTTATCCACTCCAACTAGCAATGAATAGTCCATGACGGCAATAGACTGAAAAGCACAGCACAAAACATTTAATAGATAATGCTAAAATAAAAAAAATGGGAACTTGCTTAACATCATGAAGATTTGGGTTACAGCATCACATTCAAAATTTGTTCCTACTTTTAACATAGACCATGAATAATTTGAAAAATGGCAAACAATTTTTATAAGTTCTTATGGGAAAAGCAACTTACTGCCAAAAAAGATGTATCATTCCAAATAGCTCTCTCAAGACTTCTCTTTGCCTTGCTTCCAAGAAAAATGGGCTCTGTTCTCAGTGTTTCTAACAGATTCATATCTAGCAGTACTTTATTTGTCCCTGTTGTATCTGGATTGCACCGTGATCTTGAAGAGCCCTTAAGATCATAAACCCTTGAGATATTTCTTCTGAAAAGTAGGTTCTCCATCACCATAAGATCCATTTTTGTTTCTTTGCCACCTTTCAGGTGTTCTACAGAGACCTATCATCAAGCCAACAACAAAGAATTACAATAAACCCTTGAAATATTAGACCCTCCACACTCCATCTGGGTGCACAGAAACAAAGCTTTCAAAAGGTAAAGTGCAAGAACAAACCTGATAAATACCAAGAACTTTTGCAAGGCAAGTCGGGCTTCCTGAGCTAAGAGAATCTGTCAAATACTTGAAGTATTCCGCTGCAAATTCATTAAACGATTCTAACTCCGTCTTTTGTACTTGTTTTATAATGAATCTCTCATCTAATGATTTGGCAAAATACACCTTGCTCTTTCCCCCTTGTGCACTCCATTTCTGACAGCGGCTCAAGGAACGCAAAAGATCCACTTCACTAGGGCAATATTTTCTTCTAAGTGAATCAAACTGTTTAGCAAAATAACATGTCACCGAAAACTTCACTTTGCCACCAGCAGCGGAAGAATCATCTCCAAAAGGAACTGTTAAATGTGGAGACCTTTTCATATCTGAAAACAAGGCACCATCAGATGATGAGGCATCTTCAGAGCCAAAACTTCCATAATGGATATAATCCAGGTCAAGAGAGCCATATGACTGCCAGGGTGAAAGGGATAAGTGATAGGCTGCAAAAACAGCATACTGGACAACATTTTTAACCTTCTTTAGTTCTTCACGAGATCTGCCCCTCAGCAAGACCTATAAAGAGAAGCAAAGCAATCTGATTAGAAATAATCATGCCAAACATCTTTGGAAAATTCTGTCATGAAGATCGTATATATTTCATTAAAATTCTTTAACAAAGCAATCTGATTAGAAGCAATCATGCTAAACAAACATGGAACTAAAATACGTGTTTCAACACATTTCTCCTTTTCCACTTTCTGCACTGACTATGTAACTAGAACACTTTTTAAGGAAATAAGGCAAACAACTCAGATGTAATCAAATCACTCAATTTCTGGCAAAGTGACATACACAAACGCAATCGGAGGGAGGGTAGGGCATAAAAGCATTTATTAGAAAAATGAAAAAGAGTCATCAGATCATACTATTGTTCTCATAGAAAGGGAACGGAACCTAAAACGAAGAAGTTTGGAAAAAAAACTCAAATTAAAATGTTTGTGCCACATAGTGAAGCAAATGACAAGTTAATCAAAACAATGAAACACAGTAGAGTTTCAGAACTAGAAGCAACTAAAGCATCAAAATGCTCATAATTTAAATGTGGACACCCCATGCACACCATACCATGCCAGGCTTAAAAAAGTCTACATGGTTCAAAATTTCCACAATTCAAATGACATAACAAATGAATTGTATGCATAAATGGAAAACTTTACCGTGCAACCTAATCGCCTGGGACAGCCTTCAAAGAACATCAGTGTTTTTGATGGTTTCTTGTTAAACTGATTGGCCATCTCATGTTCTTCAGCTACTTTCTCCAACTGAAACAGTTCGCAGTGTCCCAATGGTGTAGTAGATAAATTATCAATTGATGGACAAACAAGAGCACCAGTACACCTTGCTATACGCTCCAGTAATGGCCTTTTCACATTAAGCACTAGTGAAATTTCCTTTGCAAGTAGATACTCTTGGGCATATGAAGACACACTCTTTTCTACCAGAAGGACATTGGGGCGAAGAGCCTCAATCTTTGCAATGATCATCTTGAGATGATCATTTTCCTGTCCAAATGGCAAACACTTAGAAAACACACACACACACACACGCACAGAGATAGACAGAGAAAACACACAAATGCAATTGTTTTAATAATGGAAAAACCTTCCATTGACCTGCATAAATGGAACAAGTTTTATGAACAAACCTGTTGAAGTAATGTACTAAACGATGCCAGCTGATTTGGAACTTTCAGAAATTCAAGGGCTCCTCCTAAAAGAAGTAATCTAGGATTTTTGTATTGTGAGGTCATGCGCTTGTGTTTTACATTTTTTGTACAGACCACTCCCTTGACAAGGGTACTGCAAGAATGAGAAACTTCACAAGTTAAGAACTCATATAACAAGAACCCAAGAGGGAAAAACAATAGAGCATTTGAACTTTAGAATATCTGAAAAGAGTTAAAACAGTCCACACCTCTCACTGGGAGTTCCTGTCGCTATACACTTAACCTTCACATAATCCCCAGGATCCATACTGCCTCCTCTGCTAGTATCTGGTTTCACAAAATTTGCTGCTTGCCATGCTATTGCTGTGATAATGTCAAGCCAGTCCCCAGCATTATCCTCTTTACCAACTTTGATACCCTCACCCTGTAACAGTTGTGACACAAGAGCCCTAAAATGCCTCTGTATTACAGCTCTGAGGGGTTCTTTGTTTCCCCCATTTTGTTTCTCCCTTGCTGGGAACATCCTGGAAAGCTGCTATTTGATGAGAACATTGCACCAGAATCCCCAATATCATCATCTTCATCATCATACGTAAAGAAGTTACTCTCTTCCTCATCATCCCCATCCTCAGGTGGTGGAGGATACCATATTAGACCATTTTTCTCAAAATCCAATGGCTTTTGAGACTTTGCATATTGATTAGGAAAAATAGACATGTCATCAGAGTAATCATCAGAATTCTCTGGTTCCTCACTCTCTGTCTCTGGCTTTCTTAAAACAGCCATGTTATCGTGATCAAAGGGATCAACATAATGAGACATTGGGATCGCTTCTTGTCTCCACTGTACAGAGTGCCCAACTCTAGGAGTAAAATTGTTCCTAGAGGGGCTGACTGAAGGACTTGATCCCACAGATTTAAAACCATAAAACTCATATCTAGTACTAATACTACTTGAATCTATGTCCGAAACATCTTGATAATATTCAACGGAACAGCTCAAAAAGTGCTTACCGGAATCATCTGCATCTTCTTCGTCACTCCTACACCAGTAAATACACAAATGACAACACATTCACTAACGTGGGAAAAATGATGAAAAAAAGATGGTTAAGAAAAAAAAACTAACTTTAGGAGGGTTGGGGTGCCTCCTAAATACATAAATAGAATATTCCAGCATAATTGTTGTCATCGAAGCTAAAGTATACCTGCTGGGAGATCGCCGAGTAGATACTGGAGAAGGATGGATGCTAAACGAATTCGTACTCTTGCCAGTTGCTTGCAGAGAAAACCCACATTCAGGGGTTTCAAGACATCGGCCAAGATCATCACTCTTGATAGATTCACTATCCACAGAACAAGGGGATGGTGTTTCCGGGCTCTCCCGGAGAGACTCAGAAGGATGCACTTTCTCATAGTAATTCCTTCCTCCACTTTCACGCCTCGTATTAACCCCATCACAACATAACTTACAAGATTTAACACACATCATCCTAGAAGAATCATTAGTATTACCCTTCATATTATCTGACTGATCAACATCATCAATAACAACAACAGGGGATTCATTTCTTTCAACACATTTAGAACATAGCCAACGACCACAACTTTGGCAACGGTATGTATGAGAAAATTCATCTACAAACTTCTTATCACGTTCACAACAACGCATTTTTTTTGCAAACACCGTTGCTGAGCATCCCAAATTCTTCAGCAGCAAAATGAGGAAAGATTTTATATACCGTTAATAAATAACACGACGTGAACTCATTAATGAATAAAAATTAATACTTAAAATAAATATATAAAAATTAATATTTTTAAAAAATTTATTTATTAATGAAATAATATAATTTGATTTATTAAATTAATGTGATGACAATATTTTATTTATTGATATTATATAAAATCTTAAGGTCTATCAAATATAAATCATTTAAAATATATAATTAATCATTATTTTTTAATTTAATAAAAATAATATATTAAAAAATATTTTTTAAAATAGTATTTTAATTATGTAAAATGTTAATTCGTATTTAGTGATAATAATTAATATGATATTTAAGAAAAAAAGTAATTAATGCATTGTTTGTTAATGAATTTAGTAAAAGTAATACATTAAATGCAAAATATATTCTTAAATAATATTTCAATTACCTTTAATAAGATTTATAAACACTTGATAATCGAACCTTTTAATTATTTTTAATTTGAATCTTTTAAAAATAATAGAAATATAAAATAAGAGATTATTTAAAATTATAATAAAAATAAAAATATATTTTATAATTAATTTAAATTATAACATAATCATTTTTATATTTTATATTGCAATAACATGGATTTGTGTGATTCCATTTTTTATTAATAACTAACTTTATTAACACGCTTTTTTTACCTGCGCGCAACACACGCTTCGTTGACAACATTTAGAATTTCGGCTTTTAACTGGGTCAGGTTGGCGGGTCTCTTTTGACCCGACCTCTCAATAATCTTATTGATACAAGTTTTTGAATAAAATTAAAAATTTAGGAGTCCACTTTTAAATTTTAGCTTAGTAAGAATATTTTTATTTCTTTTTTTTTAGAAAATCCTTAACTTTTAATTTTATTCATGAAATTTAAATAAAAATATAAATTTATCGATTTTTTTTTAAATTAATTGATACGTTATTGAAATTGACATTTGAAAGTTATAATTAAAAAAAATTTAAACACGGAATATTTTTTTCAATCAAATATGTAATAAAATAAGAAGTATTTAAGGATATATTAAAAACTTCTAAAAAAGTAAGAATATGAATTTAAATTTAAGGTTTATAAAGGAATTAAATTTCTTATGGTGGTTAAAATAAATTACTAAATAAAACACTAATAGATCATAATCGTGTTACTTTATTTCATAATAAAAACATCATAAAGCTTCTAGTAGGACGGTTGGTAAATTTTGTATTGATTTTGGAAATTTTTAGTTATGAAAAACATCATATCTCTCATAGTTATTGTTTTGCACGAGTCTAATGATATATCTTCATTAAGCTATACTTGAAAGTGAGTTACTATTCCAATTTTTCAATCATAAATATGGCATCAACTAGATCTCTTATTATTATTTTTTAACATGCCCACATGGGTTGCTATTCAAATCCGAAATTCGAACTCAAATCAAATTCGAAAATTCAAATTCTAAAATAATAAAAAAAAAAGTGGTGTGGGTGTGGTACGGCATGTCCCATAAACATTTTTACAGGTAGGTGTTTGAATAATAGAAATATTATTTATTGCCCTTGAATATTGTTTCCAAGTTCTTATAATGCGACCAAATTAAAAGTTTGATATAAGTCCACTGGATTCGCTTCCTCAGTCGGGAAAATTGCATCAATCCTACACAAAGTATAGTCACTTAAAGCAAAGGATAAGAGTAGAGTATGCCGCCTCTACACATTTTTCTTCATCATCATTTATGACTCATCTCCATGTGAGAACCCATGTCACTCTCCTTTATTAAAATAATAATAATAATTTTGAGTCAAAATAATAATAATAATAATAACTCTAACCTTTTTTTGTAAGGATAGAATAGTGTATTTTCTCCATACTTGCTAATTTTAAATTAAGTAATGATACTATATCAAAAAAATACAAAAATAACATAATTTAAATTTTTAATAAAAATCGTATATAAATTTAATAAAATATACATTGGCGGATCCACATATAAAGTGAAAATATCCATAAACATCCTAAAAATTGAAAAATAAAAAAATTTAGATAAGAATTTTTGTCCTAAAAAATTTTGTTCTAACACTTCTAAAGTTTTTTTCTTGACCACCATTTCATTAATAAAATTAATAAATCTATCAATATTGTATATATATATATATATATTATAAATTGACACCTTTAAAAAAAAAATCTTGAATCTGTCACTAAAAATGTATTTCGTTCTTAACATATCAACATAAATTATAATATGATATAAATTTTTTATTCAATATAAAAAATGATTAATGTCATAAATGACACTTACGTTATAGTAAAATATTCAATATAGTATTTAAATTTAAAAATTTTTTAATACGATACTTAAATTATTAATTTTTTAATTAGAATGATGCTCACTCTTAAATGATAACATATGATAGATAAATAATTTTTCAAGTATTATATTACTAAAAATATTCATAATTTAGACACCATATTAAAAATTCTTAAAATTCGAATATTATTTTAAATATTTCTAGAGATAATTTATGTCATTAATCCATAAAAAAATTGTCAAAATTTGATTGTTATACTCTTGCTTCTTTGAAAAATAATAAATATCGAGCTATCCTTTAAACTACCAGTCATCCAAAGTTTTTTTTTTTTTTTTTTTGGGCAATTGTCATCAAAATCGAATGTACTGTATAATCCCACCACATCATAGTTGAAACATTTCAACTTTGTTCGTTTTTTATTGGCCCATTTTTCCCTTGCTTTCCATTCTGTATCCTGGGGAAACAAGTAGGTGCCTTCTTACAATTATATTTCATTTGGATCATTGGCTAAAAATATTCTCCTCGTTCTATTATTGAACTTTTAAAATTTAGTTTCAAAACAACATAATGGTATAATGAAAAGGTTTCCCACCAACCATTTTAATCAAACTTTTGTTTTTGGCAAAAGCTGCATGACTAATGGCTTGTTTACACAATTTCTTAGGATTGAAATTTTTATTAAAACCTCCATTATACAATTGCTTAATTAGGTTTGTCAAGAAAAAATCTTCATAACTACTCATTTATTAATTAATACTAATATTACCCTTTTGGGAGTTTAGCCCACAAATTAGTATATATAGATTTAATAATATGTAGATGTTCTTCCAATATAAAAAATAAATAAATTTTGACTAAATATTAAATAAACCTTTATTTTTATTTTTAAAATAAATTTATATATTTTATTATACTCAAATAAATTTCTATCTCATAATTTATACTCAAATAAATTCTTATGGTGATAAAAGGATGTAATGTGTATGACTTGATTGGATACCATCATAGTCAGCTTGCATATTTTTTTTTTTGCACATTTAAACGTGGATATTGCTTTCCTTTTTCTTTTTTGGCCATTGATATTGTTTTTTCAATGTACCAAAATTGACTATTTGGGGTCGACTGATCTTAAATCAGTTAGCATGATATTAGATTATTTGACCATATCAATGCACAATTCTTGACTAAGATGACCATATCAATGCACAATTCTTGACTAAGTTATCAATGTTTAATCTGAAGATTAGAGATCAGTCAACAACTACCACATTTGCTCGTCAATCTTTCAAATCTAATCTACGATGATGAAAGTGGTGTTGGCTGTCTTTAAGGAACATATGGTGTGAGTCTACGTTTTTTCTTGGTTCTATCTTGACAAATTTTAGGTCTAAGTTACCAAGTGAAGATTTTCTTTAACTTTCATTTTACTTATTATATATGTATTTTTTTTAAAAAAAAATACATATTAAAATGTAAAAAAAATCTCATAAACTGTCCATAAAATTTTAAAAAACCTTATTAACCAAGTTAAAGAGTACAAATTTTTAGAATAATTTTAAAAAACTCAAAATTTTAATATAATAAAGAAAACAATGCAACACATGTAAAAGTGTTCATAAGTTAGATTTGATCGGATTTGAATTGGATTCATATTTGTTATTAATAATTTATATATTTGTTTAAGTCTAATTCAGTTTGAAATTTCGGGCCTCTAAATTTTTCTAAATCCAATTCAAATTTTAAAAAATAAATTTTAAGCCAACCTATTAAACATAATTCATATAATAAAAAATTAAAAAATTTGATTAAATTAAATTTAATGAGATTATATTCAATTCATATATATATAAATTAAAAATAAAAATTATTTAATAAAATATATAATTTTTAATTTTAATTTATATATATGTAATTAATTTATATAATTTATACATATATAAATATAAAAATTATATATATGTGTGAATTCGGATTGGGTCAGGCGGAGTTTGGGTTTTAAATTTTTTATTCAAGATTCGACTTGAAATTTAAATAAATTTAAAAATTATGTTTAAATTCATTTAACGAATTTAATTTTTTATCTAAACCATCTAAAATTTTAAACAAATAGCCCCGCTTAAATAGGTATAAACATATGACCATTTGATTTAATAATTGTACATGATCCTCGGCTAGATTTAAGGTTCTTCTCAAAATTGTACACAAAATCTTGTTACATTATCTTATCAAAAGATAAGAGATTACAACAGACAAAAAAGAAAAATTCAACAAAGTCTACGATGTTGTTTTCATTGGATATCTAATTGACTTTAGATATGGGAGGAATTTTGATGTTCAAGAGAAATTGCTGTTGTGTCTGAAAATGAAAATAGAAAATGATGTGCTAGAAAACCATTCTACACCAAACTTTGTCTATATATATATTTGCATGTGTAATGCGACGTGCGAGGAAAAGTTTTGCATCAAAGCTGAGTCAGAAATTTTTGGCATACATAAAACAAATGTGACAAGATAATGTTAAGCCAACTTTTTCTCTCTCTAATTTGAGGACTAATTACTTTTTTTTTTATATATTTAATATTAGATTATATAATGAAAAATAATTCCTTTTCATTTTATAAATTTCAGTCTATTTATTTTAAAATTTAAACTTGTGAACTTTAATAATATATATTCAATCTCGATGTTTGATGTATAATGGGAATTATTTTTTTTGTAATAATTTAAAGATAAAAAAAAGAATTGTTTTGCATAGAATAATTAGATTAAATTTCGGATTAATGGTAATAATTTTTCTCTTCTATTTGCATTAGAATTGATTTAAATGCTGTTTAATTTCTTTGATAATAATAAAAAAGAACCTCACATTTGACACCAAATAGATGGTTTTTTAGTGTTAGACCATAAAAAATTAAAAACCAAGAGAGCAGCTGCAGGGTCAAAATCCTATATAATCACAGAAACCTATGTGGAATCTCATCATCCATTATTTCAATTGCATTTTTTTGGCTTGTAGAAAAATGAAATTAAGGATGCCATGAGGTCTGAACCAGATATAGTATTTTTTATTTTGTTTTCATATTTTCGTATTATATTTATTTTATTTTTATATTTAACATGTATTTTAAATCAATCTTTATTTTCATTTTTATTTTCATTCTCGCGAATATTTAATGGGTATGAATAATTTTTTTATCTGTAATTTTTTAAAAAAATAAAAACCAAGAATGATTTTTTTAGTTTTTTATTTTTATCAAATTGTCATGTATATTTATGAAATTCTTTTGTAAATATATATTAAAATATATTTTACATAAAAATATATTAATTTTAATTAATCTAAATAATAATTTATATTATTTAATTAAAAACCTATTTATTAAAAGATATATAAATATATATAAGATATGAATACAAATAAAAAACGAATGTTATATTACTTGTATTCATTTTTACACTCGATAAAAAATTTAAAATTATATAAATTTTTTTATTTATAATATAATATTTATTTTTATTTTTATTTGATTAAAAGATTAAAATTTTCATCAAATATAAATAAAATTGGGATGCGTAAATGAAACCCCAGGAAAATTGCAATTTAATGGGGCATTCGAAAATTCCCTCTTTTACATAAACTGAAAAGCTTTTTCCAACATGGGATTCCTTCAAGTCAATCCAGCAATTGGTGGCTGATGGCCCATCCGAAGCTCCATGTCCCATCTTTTTTCCTGTCTTCCAACCCAAATAACTGGGTATGGCTCTTCACTACATCCATCGGAACCTGTGCTTGGTAACCATGCACATAGAAGAATTTAATTGATAAGAAACTTGAACAGCCAACCCACTAAACAAGTTGACCTCATTTTATAATCTGAAATTAGGAAATTAACTTCGTCGTTTCTGAAAATTTGAAATTATATCTGATCAAAACAAACTTTGAAATGGAATAATTGATTAGTGGCCAAGGAAAGTTGTCATGTAAAGAGAAAATTAACATTTGGGTCATTGATTTCTATTAGAAATGCAAATCTTTATTTTTATAAAAAAGATCACAATTTAGAGATTAAAAAAAAATTATAGACTTACTTAATTAAATTTCGAATTTAATATGCATTTTAACTTTAGGTAACATTTAGTATTATTTTCAAAATTATCACGGTGATCTAATTATCATGGTGATATAATCATCAAGGTGATTTGATCACCAATAATTTTAAATTATTATGTTTAATACAAAATTATAAATCATTAATGTTTTTAAATCACTATATTTGATATTATATAAAAAAATAAATCAAATAATACAAAATATCTTAAATAACTTTGAAAAAAATAAAACATTTAATACTTATTGAATTAATAATTTATAAAATAATTAAACGTCATTTTATAGAAAACTATAAAGTATAAATCAATTTTTAATAAAAACAAGTTTTAAAAAATTATTAAATAAATTCATTATTTTTTTTCTAATCAATATAAGTTTATAACATAAATTTTTTTTAGAATAAATGATTAAAAATTTTTTTAAAAAAATTTTTAGTAATCAATTTCTTGGAGTAATATTAATTATATTTTTTGTGAGGATAAATTAGTCAAAAAATAATATTAAAAGTTACTTTTTCATGATGATAAAATTTTTCATCTTTTAAGTTAAAAATTATATTATTCTTCAAAATAAAGATCTTATAATCCCAATAATTTAATATCACTGTAATGTATAATTTTTAAATTATTACTAAATAAGATAATATAATTATTAAATACAAATTATTATAATTTTTAAATGTATCATCTCATATCATATGACTATTATTTTACTGTTAAACGAGATATGGTTGGCATGACGCAAATCAGATGCCATTCCCACTACAGTGCTCATTAAAGAAGAAGCAAAGCTCAAAAACAGTGGTTAAGGTTAGAAAACTCTTTTGTAAGTGCTATATCATCATCAGACAATGCTTGACTTTGGCCCCAAGACAATTATGCACCAAATCAAAAATTTCTAGCTTAACATCACATTTGTTGTTTCTGTTACATATGTTTAGGTCAAAGATTTCAACAAAATCAAACCACAATTAAAGCTGGATTTGACTGATGTCACCAATGACCAAAAACCCAAAATCAAGAAATGAACTGAATTCTGCAACAAAGGTGAAAAGTATAAATCTATAATTACTACAAAGACCAAATTGGCTTGCAGAATCAAACAACAAACCAACTGTTACCTATTGCAAAACCTGGATCCTATAGGAAGCACCAGAAATGAAAAAGAAAAAAAAGAAAACAGATATGATATTTCTTCATCACAGGAAAAGTCATGGTCAATAGAGAGTCATTGTTTTCAGGAAATGAAGAATGCACAACAGAGCTTGTGCTTAGCTTCAACACATATGGGCAGTTTACAAAAACCCTACAAAAATCCAAAATCCCTTTCACATCCCTTTAAATGGTTTGGCCAATAATTCCAAACATAAATGCACATATAATATATAGGGAACATCACATTTTCACTTCAGTCAGACAAGGACTTTCGCAATCGGGTTGCAGAAATGCCAAGACAGCCACATTATGCGCAGAATAAATTCCAAAAGAGCTAGAATTTTGCCAATGCATACAAACAATTGTACTCCTCTGTCTTTTATAATTTCCTTGAGAATGAACCATGCACAAAATACTGTATTATCCACGAACAAAAAAGTGTGAAACACCCAGCCATCTTTAGACTATTTGAAACAAAGTGGCTTTCTTATCTGAAACCATGTTGAAGTTCTATATGCAATAATAATTTAGAACCAATGAACTTGTATATCAATATTTGTCGGAAAACTTCGAAAGTAAAAATAAAAACATAATCTAATCACAAAAAATCAATGATTTTTTTTTTATCCACGCTTACTTCTATATCTTAGCTGATGTAGTTTAGTTCTCTCTTTCTTTCTTTTTAAGGTTTTAGACCTTTAGTTTGATTTCAAGACCTGTTAATTTTAGACAAGGTAAAATAATATGACGTAAAAGCATAAAAAATGAAAGTCGCATGATTTAAAATTAATAAAAATCATATAAATTTGATAAAAATAAAAAAATATATTTTGTGTTTAAAATGTTAATATGAATAATGATTAAATAATTTTTATATTTTACGTATATTTGCAACAAATAAATATGATACAACTACATAAATTATCAAATATAACATAACCATCAATAAAATAATTAAATTTTAAATTATTAATCTCTATTTTTGAAAATAAAAATATTGATGTCTTCCAAAGCGCTGAAATTTTACTAGTATATTACAATCTTAAAGCCAAAGATTTAGTGATTTTTTTTTTTAATCTCTGTTGTTACTTAGAAAGTGGATATTATTAATATCCATTAAAAACATGAAAAACAAGAAAGGGTATGGTCTAACCAATTTAGAAATTGGAACAAAAATTAGATTTAATAGTAGTAGTTGTTTTTTTTTTTATAAGATCATGACAAACACATTTGCTATATTAGGCATTAGTGGTTGTAATTACATGAATTGAGCTAAATCAAGATTGGGTCTTCTCAAAATAATAAAGAAAACAAGGCTTCCCCGCATCTAGCCTAATCCATGGCGGGATTCTTATTTTTAAATGTTGTATCCAATCCTTTCGTTGTTGGCCCATGATTTTCTTTGGGTCGATGGTGTAGTTGTGTGTTTAATTTAACCATTTCTGGGCCATGGCTCCATCCATGGTGTTCAACCTCTAGGGCCTAGAACAAACCCAATCCGTAAGCAGATGGGGTGGCTTTTTTTTTTTTTGGAAAGATTGATTTTTTTAGCATTTAAAATAAAGAATTTAACATTTTATTAACAAATAATTATATAAGTGTTGGCAAAAATCAGAGGGAATTCATGCTTTGATGTAAAATAAGAAAATCTGGAGAAAAATTTTCTCCTAAACACTCTAAATTTTTTTTCTGAATTCCTTTTTTTATGAATGAAATTAATAAATCGTCAATAATTTTTTTATATATATTATAACTAAATAGTGAACACTAAAAGAAATTCTGAGTCCGACATAGGCAAAAACTTTGAGAAAGGCAAGGAACAAAGAATTTCTTGAAACTGTACTCGAAAAACCGGATCGATCAACCTTTCACAGTTTTAAACAGATATATTATTTACGTTATAGAGCGCTTCCTCTATGTCCATTCTTCATACAAAACATCAGCAGACTTTGGTCTGATGTTGAACACAAATTTCAGTCAGCTTTGTAGGATGTAGACTGCAAAGAGTTGGACTTAAAGGAACCAAAGTTTCAACCATTAAGTGTTCACTGTGTTTCTAAATTGACTGCTATTGCATTGTTCAACCCTGACTTTCTCTTGAAAATCAAGCAATAAAAAAGAGAAAAAGAAAAGTCCATTCTTCAATAGCAGATTAACAATAATTCTATGCATTGAAAATCATAGAAAAAAACTTCCAACTATCCTTATTTTTTTTCATAGTCTAATACAAAAGGCATTTAAATCCGACCGCTGTCTCTTTCTTTTTCATTGTATTTGTATACATTGTTTCACTTTGTTGCACAAATTGCTTTAACAACATAAGCAGCTGAAACTGAGAGCCTGAAACAACCCAAAGGGAAGTGAAACAATGCGGTCTTCGGAGGAATGTTTCAGTTGTTTGAGGCTTGTTGTTGTTCTTTTTCTTCTGTTACTGGCTGAGGCTTCTGTCGGAGGATGCATCCGTCCGATAAACAAAGGTAGTAAAAACTTTGGACATTTGTTCAACACCCAGCTTCCTAGGGGGCCAGTGCCTCCTTCAGGGCCGTCTCCATGCCATAACAAGCTTGGTCCTTACAATCAGCATTAGTTCTCGTACACCAATGATTATACCATTTGTCCCTGATCATAGACTTTTTTTTTTTTTTTTTAATTTTCTTGTTCTTTTTTTTTTTTGAAATTTATTTATTTATTTATTTTTTTATAAAAAAGTTGTATTATGAATTAGAAAATATGATTATAAGTATTAAAATTTGAATCTTGAATTATTGAATGTCATTTTTTAAAAATAACTGAACTAATAAAATTATATTTTAAGTTCATTTAGTTATTTATTTATTTATGTAATAGAGAATATAGCCGAAATTAATTTTAGGACATTAATCCAATTCCATCAACTGTTGCTCATAGCAAGCTTTTGCATATCTTCTTGAACTTAAAAGTTGTTAATTTCTTTTAGGCTAAATTTTGATAAAGAAAAAGTCATATGGCTTATTTGAAATATTTAAAAAATATATATTTATTTATTTATTCTCTCTATCCTAATTTTTTGTTTAATTTTCTTTGGGACGTCTTAAAATAATTTTTTTGAACATTTAAAATTTTTATTTTGTTATATTTTAAAATTATTTTTTATGTTTTTTTATTTTTTGATATAAAAAAATGAAAATTTAATTTTATAAAAAATAATTTTATTAGTAAATAATAAAGTTAAAATTTTCCTAATTTTATAAAAATCAATATAACTCAAATATTTTGAGATAGAAGGAGTATTATAAGTTAATAATTTGAGACGAAAAATGAGTTACATCAAAATTTCGTAATAACACACAGAACTGAATCCGTGAGATTATTATTCTTAGTCGCACTTTTGCACTTAATCAACGGTAAATAGTAGTTAAAACAAATTTAAAATAAGCGAGGACAATTTTCAGAGCTTAGCGAGACAAATTAATTCCTTGGTCTCGGCTTTAATGATGTAATCAATAGATTGCGCACCTGTAGCGGCAATGATTCCGAGAAGAGACAAATAGAAATCAAAAGCTTGGTTGAATTTGATGCTCATCGTGAATATTTTTGCCACGATCCTATTTCTCTTACAAGTTTAAACTCACTAATAATATATTTTTTTTAATTTTAATTTTAAAACATGTTTGAAAAGCATTAAAATTTAACATAAAATAATTAGATGGATGCACCACGTTAAATGGGATTTGATTTTGAAATGAAAGCTCAATTTGCACAATCCAAACTCGTCATGATGATGAACAAATCCATATCAGCCCCATTTGTATTGTATCAATCGAGTACGTTCAGTCGAATATATTATATTGGAGTATTTATGATATTATTAATTTAGTATGTATTTGATATATAAAATATGATTAGATATGATAATATGATATTATAAATTAAATTAAATTAAATAATGTTATTATTTTTTGTATTTAATATATATAAATATTAAAATAAGATAATTTATTTATTAATTAAAATTATTTTTTAAATTATTTTTAGTATGAATCATTTCATATTAAAAAGATGATTAATTTTGTTTTTGAAATATTATCATTTTTTTAAAATACAAAATAAATATAATATAATATAATTCTTATCTTATATTATCTATAACCTTATACATTAAATATGATTTTAATGCATTTTAATATAAAATTTGATTTTATATATTTGACTTTTATTATGGAGTTTGAATTTGACTCAATTTATTAATAATCAAAATTTATTTGAGTTAGGCTCCATTTGGATCTAACACAACCATCAATGAGGTGAGATTTGCATTTTTTTTTCACTTCAAATACTATTTTTTTCATTTAGATTCCATCTTTGAGACACGGATTTTATTTTATTTTTATTTTTACCTTATAATCATAAATTTTTAATGATCATTTTTTTATTTCATTAATATTAATTTTACATTTAAATATATATTTTATTATTACTTTTAATTTTATTATTATAATAATTATTTTTAATTTTATCAAAAGTAATCTCATCGTTCATAAAAAATACAGTCTTAAAATTGAGTTAACAAATCAAAGTCAGCCAATGACCTAACAAACCAAAGATGTAAAAAAAAAAAAAAAATCACATCATTGTTAGGTGGTCTATAGTCAGTGGCAGACAATGGTTTAAATCAAATAGAATAGTTTTAGAATCTCCAAAGCTGAAAAGAAAAAGATATAGGTTAGGTAACAATGTATGAAGTTAGTTTTTTTGTAATTCTAATTTTAATTAATTTTAAATTATAATATTTAACAATTTAAAAATTAAATTTTAATAGTCTATTTGTAATCTCTTTTCATGTTCTTAAGCTATAACCTTTTTCGTAAAAAAAAAAAAAAGTTAGTGTTTTGAATGGTTATTGAATTATAATTAAATATTTAATTTAATTTTTAAATTTTAAAGAATTATAATATAATATTTAAATTATAAATCATTAATTTAATTAATGTAATACTCGTAAAATATTTAAAATGATTTTTGAATTTTAAAAATTTATAATGTAATATCTGAATTATAATCATTAATTTAATTAATATGATATTTATTTTTAAAATGATTAAATTCAAATAATACATGATTGATAAACAATATTTTAAGTACAATATTAATTAATAATATAAGCATATATTACATTAAAAAAATTTTAAATTTAAAAATTTTAAATTTTTTTATTATAATTCAAACACTATTCAAAACATTAATATTAAAAAATAGCTTTCAAGCTGTAAGCGTCACATACAAAAAATATCCGTCAAAGATTACAAAATTAATTATGTGACAATTTATGTTTGTTGCCGCATCCTGAATTTATGGATGGCCGCATTTAATTTTCATTCACAGCATAATACATGGCAGAATTTTTGTTCGGTAGGAAAAATTTTCTTTATAGGCCTTTGGAACGAAGGAAAAAAATAATTTAATGATTAAATTAAAAAAATAACATACAATGTTATAAATCTCAATTATTACATAAAAAATTTTACCCTTCTTATCAAACATAACATTAATATATTCAACACTAACTTTTTTATTTATATAATGCACAAATTATTTTTAGTTATTTAAATATATTTAGATATAAAAATTAATCTTATTTAATCACTTAGCTGATCAATATATATGTAAACTATAAATAATATAATTAAGATATCAAAACATAACAAAATTAAAATTTTTAAATTCAAAAATTTAAAACATAAAATAATAGTTAAAGAAAAATTAAATATTCAAAAGATTTATATATAAATAGTATTATTGAGTACACCAACAAAATATTAAGTTGAAAATTATAAGTTTCATTATTTCAAATTAACTTTCTTTAATTTGTGCCATTTTCATCTTATGCAATTATTTTTATACACTTGCAAGTTTACATAATTTTAAAATAAGTTTTATTTATTTAAAACATAATGATTTTAAATGTTTAATTAATATGCGTAATAGCTTATTCGATTGTATTCTTTTGCATAAGTTTTAGTAATATTTTGATTTTTAATATCTATAAGATTTGCCTAATTAATTTTTATACTTGTTTTAAATTTTACATTTGATATAAAATTGTGTTACTATAAAAACTGAAATAAAATAATTTTTAAATTTTAAGTAATAGTATTAAATTTTAAAGAACTATTTTAAAATTTTGTTGTAAAAGGTTTAAATGAGAATGTGTCAATTCCCATTCATAAGATTTTATAATCAATTTTAAAATTAAAAAGAATTATTTTTTCTTTAACTAAAAAAAAAAACCAATAATACTATAAAAGAATTAAATTTTAAATAAATAAATATGATTTTACTTTTATATAAAACAATTATGTTAGAATTAGTACCGCATTTTAGTCATGTACCTTTATTTATAAATAAAAAAAAAAACAAAAAGAAAAGTGCAATAAAATCAACAATTAAAAGTAAGCTTGTATAATCTTTTTTAAATAAATAAATAAAACCAACAAACAGTCGCTAAACAATTAAATCAATATCTTTTACTCTTAATTTTCAAAATATTTCAAAAGAATTATTATTGTGTTAAATCGATTTTTTTTTATCTGCTCTAACATCCATGAATTGTCAAAGAATTTTTATAAGATTCATGCATACACTTCGACTAAACAAAATATTTAAAGTTTCAATAAAAATTTCAAAAACAAAAAAGAATTAAATTTTACTTTGTAACATGTGGATGCATAGAATATAGAAAATATAATAAAAAATTATGTATCTATTATATCAAAAAGTTAAAAAATAATAATAAAAAATTTAATGCATCTCACAAGTTAAAAAAAATTATTTGCAAGTAGAAAGGTTAAGAAAAAAAGAAATAGAATTAACATTGAGAGTATTGTTAATAAAAAAATTATAATATTCTAATGCATTTGATATTTAATTTTTTTAAAATTTAAAAATAATCAAATAATAAAGGATTATTCTAAAATCTCTAAAAACACAAAATATATTTTAAAATTTTAAATTTAAAATGACATATATTTAAATTATTAAAAAATCTATTTATAATATTACTACATTTGAGATTTTTAGGTTTAAAATGATATATATTTATATTATTAGAAAACCTATTTTAAAAGATAATATAATACTATATTTGAAAATTTTAAATTAAGAAAAATATATTTAGATTATATGGAAATGCATTTTTAAAAAATAATATATTTAAATTAGATTTTATTGCTAACAATTTAAAAATAATTGAATTGGTTTTCTATTTAAATTTGAAAGTTTTGGATAATTATATAATTTTAAATATATATTTTAATAAATATCTTAAAATTAGAAAATATTTTACATGTTATCACAAAAAGAAAAATTTTAGATATTTTTTTATGTATCAAAAAGAAAAATTATCCATTTAAACATTTACATAAACAAATCTTATCAAAGTTTTATGTATGTTAGAATAAATATTAAAGATGATATATAATTGCACTAACAATGCATTCAATTGGTTAGTTTAAGATGCAAAATTGGGCTTCAGCTAGTGCCCTATTCCATGCGCTTCATTGATATATCCAAAATGTAATTAATCTCTTAAGGTTAACAAGAAATTGTACGTCTATGGCCTAAGGATCATAGGAGCTCTTGAATTCCATTTACCTAAAAGCAAGGACAGAGCCAAGATTTATGGTTAGTAAGGCAAATATTTTAAATAAATCTGAAATTTATTTATTCAAATACAATTTAATTTTAAAAATTACAAATAAAATTTACACATATAACATTTTTTTATGAAAAAAAAACTTTTTTCAATAGAAATAATATTTGTTTAGCTAAAATTTATTATATAATTTTTGATGATTATAGTCTAAACACTATTTAGATAAATCATTTTTCATAATAGACTCACACATATACATTAATTTAATAAAATTTTACTTACAAAATTTTTAAAGATGGATATGATATGTCAAAGAATGAAATAAATAACATATCTAATTCTATTATCTACTCTTAATATGTTTGGTTTTATTATTTATTTTTAATAAGCAAATATATTTCATTTCTTATGCATTATAATTTGGAGCATAAAAATACCTTTTTTTTTTTTACATAAAATAAAACGAAGAATGAAGACAAAAAAAGATATATTAGTTAAAAATGATTAGTTATTTTTATTTTTATTTTTTCATATTTCATATTTTATACATATTTTATATTTTGTTTTAAAAAGTAATTAAAATTATTTAAATAGCACACAAGATCACCTTGCATCAATCTAAATAAATTATTAAGAGAAATTACAAATTTAGCAATTTCAACTCTTTAAAAGTAATTTATTTTATTTTTTTACAAGCTGAAAAATAGATATAACTATATATATTAAAATGAATTGCTTAAGACTCTAAGTGTTAATGTTCAATTACTAAATAAATAATAAAAAATTTTCTTGTATGAGCCTTAATTTAATGGGGCAAATATGATAAAAATTTGTTTTTCAATTGGGGTCACAGCTTTGAATTTTCAAAACTTTTGAAATTTTTTACTATAAATTCAATAGAAATTTAGGAAGTCAGTGGGGCAACTGCCCCCACGTGCTCCTATGTAGATCCGTCTCCTCCAAAAGGTCAGTTCTTGAAGTAATTTTTCAGTCGATTGAACTATTTTTATTGCACGGGATAAGATGGATAGAAGACCACATAAAAATTGAAAATCGAAGCCACATATTTTGCTTTTTGGACAGGTTTGGAGGGTTGAACTTAGGAATACTATGGAAGCATTTTATCTATAATTTTTTATTAAAATTTTGTAATTAATTAATTATAATTATAAATTATATAAAAATTTATTATTTTAAAATATAAATTTCAGACTAAATTTTTTTAATTTTATATAATATTAAATTATAATTAATTAATTATATTATAGTAATTATAAATAATATGGCCCGCAAACAACAATCATCAATTTGAATTGTCTATGTCTGATAAATGTTGGACAATAATTTATGTAGAACTGACTGATCATAAATAGTCCTTATCAATGGATCAGAGATAATTTTGCTACTTTGTATAACGTGTGGAGGAACAACTTCGTACCAATTAAAACGTATGAATTAAATAGTTACGAAATAAAATGGAGATATGCATAACTCCGAACAACGAAAATATTCTTCTTCTTCTTCTTCTTATTATTATTATTTTGCCTTTGAAAATTCCAACTACCCACAACCACAAACCGCAAAAAGTGGGAAACGCCTTCCGGGTTTCTAGTCAAAAGGACTGTTGTATTAGCTTTTCCTAGCTTGTGTGTGGTTGTGGAAATCTTTTGTCGTTGTCGATTATGTCAATTGCCTTTGGTGCAAAGTAGATAAACGTTAAATAGATGCCGTATTTGTATTTTTTTTTAAAGTTAATTTCACTCCACCAATTACGGTATACAACATGAACGTAACATTATCTTAAGATATAATAAAATCTTGTTTGATATCATTTTATATTTGTGAAATTAAATCACTAAACACCATTGATGAGGGACAAAATATCTTTCTCGGTCATGGTTTTTTGCAGTAAATAATCAAAAATATTTATATTCAATTTCGGATGAGAAGGAAGAAAGAAAAAGTTTTGAGACGAGAAATTATGTTGTATATCTTTGGAATAATTTATAACATGGGATAATATTTCATTTGATCTTTGAATTATTGTAATTTTTTAAAATATAATCTTTAAATTAAAAAAATTCTAATCAAGCACCTACACTTTAATTCTTTATATAAAATTGTCCCAACTCCTTAAAAACATTGGAATCAGACTGACGTAGATAACACGTGACTGCTATGTGATAATGATGAGATTATTATGTGTCATTTTTAAAGAATAAAAAATAATAAAAACTTTTTTTAAAAAAATTATATTTTAAAAACTTTTTTTATTTTAAAAAATAAAACATGATAATTGTATATAAATTACGTTGCAACTATTTATCATCTACGTCAGCATTTAAATGCTATATCAATTTTATTTTAATGGTGTAAAAGATTGGGGAAACTTGATACATAGAAAGGCAGTTTAAGTTTCTGATTAAAATTTTTTTGTTTAAGTATCACATTAAAATAAGTGCAATAATTTATAGGTCAAATGAGGCATTATCCCTTTCTGGCATCTATATTTATAAACATTTTAATCAATAGTTGTGAATATTTAATTTGTTGATTTATTCAAATAATTTCTCTTAACACTAAGTTCACATCTTTTGAAAGCCAATAGATAATATTGGCAACTATTTATAAGTGGAAGATTATCTTGTTTGAAACGAAACAAGTAACGTTTACAGAAACTCATTTAAAACAAAACTAGTTGTTATGGTAAAAAATTGTTAGTTTTAAACTGAAGCATTCAAATGCTTCTGGAGGGAATTCGATTTCTCCTTGTAATTTTGTTTTTGGAACATTTTTCCATTTCTGAGCATTTGACTTTCCTACTAAATGCTTTCAAATGCCTTACTATAAAATCATTTCAAAGGATTTTTTTCATTCATGAGATTTGAATGCCATTGATGGAGCATTGAACTGTCTCAGTTTTAGATATGGTGGTCAACTTCCTGTGGTTGGGTAGCAAAAGGCCGTTGATTACGTTTTGTCAGATAGTCAACTATCTTTGGTTACGTAGTCAACTTCCTTTGATCAGATAATTGACTGTCATGCTGTAAAATTGAAACAAAATGTATTTTTTCATTTTAAGACATTTGGCATATTCAAATGCCCAAATCGAAAGTTTTTCTCCAATCGACATCTTTTGTAGGTGAAAAAAAAAACTAAAAATAATTGAAAAATGAAGAGAAATTGGAATTGAAAATGGTAATATATTTTCAGAATCTTCGGCTCACAAGTTATTATTAGGTGATCTTAAGCCGAATGTTAATTGATTAAAGTTGTGAAAATTGAATGAGCCTCGTCGTATAAAATATTTTTTGTGGTCAGTATTGCATAACAAGATCCTAACAATTGAAGCGTGTATGATTAGAAAGGATTAAAATTGATCCTTCTGTCCAAGATGTTAGAACTAGATTGAATCGTTATTACACCTTTTTAGAGATTGCAAGTTTTCAGATATGTTATAGAATTGTTGGATTCGGGGCTTTACTTTGAAATATTCTCGTTCTTTGTTCCTACAGGATTGGATCATTTTTAATCTTGCCAGAAGTAATGTTGTGCACAATGGAATTCCTTAGCCGATTTTGTTCGTGTTTTGTTGCTGTAATATTTGGAAATGGAGGAGTGAATGCATATTTGAACAGGGATTTTTTCTTTTAGTACTTGATTATGTTGTTAATGTTTTCTGAGACCGGGTTAGTAAATTTCTTTGCTTATCGTGAGATCAAAGGTGTTACTTCTATTAAACAAGTTTCACTTATTGTTTGGAAATCTCCTCCATCTACTTTTATTAGAATTAATGTGGACGATGCTACTTCTAATCCGGGTGAATTGGATATATGAAGTATTGCACGAGATTCAGATGGTTATTACATGTTTGGGTTTGTTAGAAAAATTGGATATAGTTCAATGCTTAAGATTGAATTGTATGCAGTCAAGATGAGGCTAAAGTTAACTTGAGATAAAAATTTTAGACGAGTGATAATTGAATCGAATTCTTTGTTTAAGATTAAAAAAATTAGAGGTATTCTATTTATGCAAAAGATCGTCTTTTCTATTTTTATTCATCAGTGCCAATAATTTATCAATAAAGGTTGGAAGTGTAAAATTCAACGTATCTCGAGTGAAATAAGTTTTAATGCTAATTATTTGGATAAGTGAACTTTTAGTTAAGATGATAATTATTATGTATTGAGTGACTCCCTAATTAATTTGGTTCGTGTAATGCACGAAGACCTACTAGAAGTATCAAAGCTTATAGCCTTGAGATTTACCGCTCATTTAGGACAAAAAAGAAATGATTGTATGGCAGAAATTGTTGAGATGGGATGGGATGGTAGATGGGAGTGGGATCATGTGAGGTTGGATACAAACAAGGCATTCAATATTTTTTGTTTTGGCCTCCATCAGCAGTTCAGAATCACACGAGCACAACTAACCTCTCATTTTGATTCCTGGTCACCACTCTTCCGGTCTACTCTGACCTCTTCAAAACCAATGCCGATGACGCAATCAACTCCTTTGCTTTGGGCTTCTCTGCCTTTCTCTCTCTCTCTCTCTCTCCATCTCTTCTTAAATTCACGGAGGAAGGTTGTTAACAGGGAAATGCACATGCGCCGTTAATGTAATATGTCACCCGCGAGTCAAAGCTACTCACGTGTCAAAAGGACAAGATTCACACGCTTTCAAAGTATTGAAACCATTAAGAACGATGTTTTGATTATCTTATTATTTCTATAAATCATGCTGAACATTTTCCCCAAACATATCATATCATATACTGTATGGGTTTTCAGCTTTTTCTTTATGGTAGTTGCAGGTTCATGCTTCTTTAATTTGTTTCTTTGATCTTTTCAATCCATCTGATTGGAACGGATCAGCTTTTTTCTAGCTTTTCTTTTCCCATGATTTAGATCTCAGTTTTAATTGTCTCCATGGCTTCCAGCAGTTCTACTGTTAAATCATGGTGAAAGTTCACCGGTTCCTGAAAAGATGGAGGAGCTATCAAATGGGTTTTTTGCTTGAATCACTAACGGGTGAGTGGTTTCCATGCTATGCTTGTCAAATGAGCAGCCTTTTGCGGGTTAACCTGTCTTTCGTTGTCTGTTCGACCTTGAACACATCATTATTAGGGCTTAATAAAAAAAACATAGTTATCTAAACTATACCAATCTTAATCTTTCTTTCAAAACATTTATATAAAAACGTCAACTCTTCAAGTTTCTAATAATCCAATTAATCCATCCTCGCTTAATTACCGTTTTGATCTTCTTCACATATTCCTCTGGAAAACTACCTAATCAGACCCCCCAAACTTATTGTTTCTCGTTATCTTCTTACCTTGAAATAGATGTAGCGTTGATCCCATATGGAATCCTTGTGCGCATGCCTATACATGTCGGTGCACAGATAACTAGTTAAACTTTCATATGTTTGAATTAATAGTCCTGGCAGGTGTGGATAACCTTTTGATTTCCATTAGCTACTACTACGGCAGCTTCGCTTATGACAAAAGCAAATAACAAAAGGTATGCTAATATATATATATATTAGTATTCAACTTTCAGCAGGACTTGCACCTTTAAGTTCTAGCTATAGGTAGTTTCTTTGTTACAGTTTACCATCTGGTCAACCAGGCCAGAACCACCAGGTTTTAGTACTCCATAGGTTTTTCTTCAAGCTCTAGTTCCATGCTTAACCATCAACGAATGAATATGTTTCTTTCTTGTACCATGAGACCATGAAAAAATTTCATTTCTATGATTGTTCTAAATTTTAACTACTTCAGTAAAGATTAAGCTTTATGATGCATGCATATGAAATGGATTTTAGATTTGATCATTGAGGATGGTTGTTCAAATCTGATAACTACAGTTTGGAACTGTGCATGCAGTATGTGTAGCTATAGATTGTCATTGATGAACTTATTTATATATTCAAAGATTGAGGAGTGTCGTGCTTTGATTTTCACTCTCAAAACTTTAAACTTATGCTTGATAAATCGTTCGAAATATATTGGGAGGTGAGAAATATATACAGAGATTTCTCCCATAATTTCCTTATTTTTTTAAATCCTTTGTTCGTTGGGGAGAATTCAAGATGAATCAAGAATTCAGGTAAGGTTTGACTACGTAATAGAATTTCTTGCAGTTGATAACTTAAATGTGGATGTGGGGTCTCGTTTGAGGAGGGTAGCCTTACTTTCAAATAAAGGTGAAAAAACTTCTCTTCCAAAGCCCTCGGGAAGTGCAATTGCAACACACAAATAAAGTTCACTAATCAGAGTACTGCAGCGGTCCCAGATTGCTCATTGGTTACAATCAAATTCTTACCATTAGGTGAGTCCACCAGCATATACACTTTGTTGTTACAATGTCATATCTTGTTTCAGAAGGTGATGCCTTAGACAAGAAACAACACGTCATCCGATTCTCCTCTTGGATCTTTTTGAAACATAATTCTGGTTTTTTTTTTTATTTGAATGAAGTACAATTTTATCAACTCATTAGGGTTAGTTTAGACTATGGCTCTTTTATGCTTTCCCTTAGGAAAAATGGACCAGTTTCCTAGTTGCAAGTACTGTTTGTTTGGAACTAGACACCCTAAAGAGCCGGGCCCATAGCTCAGCAATCTCAGATTGGTTTGATCGATCTTTTTTCTACTTGTATGATTAAACTTTTTGAAGCTATTAAGCTAATTATCTGATGCAACTTCCACATTTTTGTTTGGGGCATAAGACATCGAAATGGGTTTTGGAGGCTGAACGCAATTTCTCGTTTGTTTTTTTGCTTTAAAGAAATATTGGAAGGAGAGATGGTGATCAAAGATACACATTAGATAACAAAAAGTAGTTGAGACCATAGAAATTAGTTTACCAGGATTGAAACAGACCCTATAGGAAAACCTCAATACTCTCTTAGGTTGACTATATCCAGGCCAAAAATGGGTTCTTGCCTTTGATACTAAAACTGCTTAATGATGAATTCCTATACTTGCAAGGCCATAGAGAGGAAAATATAAACTATAGTAAGCTTTGAAACACTTAATTTCTATTTGTGCAAATATCTATATTTGTTCTTGCCAATTATAGTCCTTATCGTAATCCATCCAAATAATCAACTTGTCTTTTTTCCAATTCCTCTAAACCCTGTTCACATATATGGATTTGTTGCAGCTTCCTTTTTTGCTATCTCATGTCTTGTCAACATTAATAAGAGCTAGCATATAGCAAACATTATAGAAAACAAAAGAAGTTGCTGTAATGTATAAATTTTAAGGTCGAAATGATAGCGAATGTGAGGTTTGAAGCAAGAGGCTATTTATTTGATAAAGGCTTTGCATGGAAATTCAACACCTCAAAATCGTCAGCACAAGAGATAAAAAGTCATCAAATCAAGAAGGTTACCAGCCCAGCCAGGAGCCTCTTTTAATAAGCCAAAATTCTTCAATTCCAGGTGCGAACTCTTTCTGATTTTAATTAACTATATGATCTGTAATTGTGTATTACAAATCCATGTCATCGTTTTTGCCTTTTAACAATTTGATTATTTCTATTCCTTACTTTTTATTGTTTTTGGTCCAAGCCTAACAGGGTATATATATGGATTTTTGATGGTGGATTTTGGACAATATGGATTTTTTCTATATATATATAAAAATTTGAACTTAATAATATAGCTGTCGGTACTTGGGAGGAAGGAAGAAGAAAATGGGAAAAAAAGACTACATCATATAGTAAATTACTCAACATTTAAGTAATATGGGAGAATATATATATATAGACACACACACACACACAACCTTATGCTGGAGTTAATTTTTTTTACCAGTATGTTGAAGCTAATTGGATCCAGTACTCAACACATTAATTTTTAACATTCTTTTAAGAAAAAAATCTCATAAATATGTATAGATACTATTTGGGACTACTCAATCTGATTTATTTTCATTGCGCATTTGGACATACTCATCTCGGGCCTGTTTGAACGTTTTAATGGAAATCTAAATATCCATTTTTAAAGCCTAATTCAATTTTGGGTTAAATTCAAGTTATACTCTTTGGGTTTGGAAATCCAAAACCCAATAAGAGTCCACATTCACATTTAAAAAGTCGAGTACATTTTGTTAAGAGCTAAAAAAATACAACTAAAATTTAAAAAGAAAAAAGAAAAGAAGAAGAAGCAAGCTTGAAGTTGGGACTGCCATGGCAGCCAACTTTCCATACTTCCCAAAACCATCCCTTCAAATTGATGCGCACTTCCAACTTTTCATCTTTCCCTTCCCAATTTTCCCTCTAACCTTTATCACTAATCTAGCATACTCCACCATTCTAGGGGCAGCAAGCTCCTCTGCCCTAAGCCAAAAACACTCTAAGACACCCAATTCTAGACGCTTTTCTATCGTGAACCCAATTCATAAAAGAAAAAATTCACCAGCAAGGGAAGGGACGCACGGCTACGGAAAAATAAACAAATCAAATTTTTCTCTGGTCAAGACCCTACAACCGAGCATAAAAAACCAGCAGCCTCCCCCTACATGGGCCGACACCCACCAACACACAACGACCGTGAGTCGCCATTTTCCACCCAATATCAACCCAATAGTGTCTAGCCGATACCCCCTACCACCATCGTTTCTCAGCTTCAACCAACCCAAAACAACCCTAACACCATTGAGACTGCTTCCCACCACCCATCTCTCTAAAAAATTCCACCAGAACCACCACAAATTACTGCACTGCCAACACACACTCACACCAAGCTAACAGCCACCACCTTAAACAAAACCACAAACCTAAAAGCTACCAATCACATTCCCCGTAGAGAAACCATACAAACAGAAAAAAAAAAAAAAAGTGGGAGGGGCTTTTGGTTTAAAGGATTTTTGGGTGATTTCACTATATTTTGAAGAGTGAAAACAAAGAGAGTGATTATTTTTAATCCTGGACAGCGAAGCCATTGGTGGTGGCCCATGACAGCGCGAGTTTTGGCCAATCGAAAGTAGTGACAATAAAGGAGAGGAAGAGAGCTGTGGACGCATATTTTGTCCACAAAAAAATAATAATAAAAGAAAAAAAGTTAAAAAATCTGTCAGCTGAAATAAGCTGCCAGAATGATTTTTCTTCTCCTTGAACTTGTACTACGTACTTTTTGCAACACTAAACTCGGCCACCAAAGTCACCGATGTCAGCCCCAAAAGTCTTCTAGAATCTCTGAAAACATGGGATTTGAAGACTGAAAAGGGCTCTATAAATTGAGCCAAAATATTGCAAAAATAAATACAATACACGAAAAGAGAGGAATACAGAGCCTAGGGAGCTGAGAGAAAAAAGGGCATACAAGCCAAAAAAAAAAAAACTTGTCACAGTCCTTTTATCGAAGAGAAACTACCAGCAAAATTTTTTTTTCCAAAAACAAAAAAACAATTCTCGATCTGGGTATTCCATTTTTTTAGTAAAACTAGTTTAAGAAATGTGTTTGGAAGGTAATAAAGATTGTTTTTTGAATTTTTGATAATTTTGAATTTTTTTTATTATCAGAATTTGAGAAAATTTGAAAATTTCAGCAACCGGTTAAAGATATCAGCTATCGAAAATTGAGATTTGTTCAATTTTTTGACCGATTAACAATTCCAGCCACCAACGCACGATGACAATCGATCGAAATTTGAAATCAACGATGACCGACGAGAGAGGATTTGAGTTTTAGAGAAAAGAGCTTTGGGTAGAGAGAGAAAGAAGAGAAAAAAAAAAGAAAAAGATTTGATTTTTGGGCTTTTTATAGCCCTTTTAAAATGATATCATTTAACGCCTAGATCCATGCTCAGTTTGTGCCTCAACTTGCGTCTACCTGTTTGACAAGTTTTTTTTTTTTTTTTTTAGTTTTTATTTTGACTTTGAGTTTATTTATTTTATGTTGATTTTTATTAGAGAGAAAAAAAAATCAAATAATATTGTATTTTGGGCTTTTTATAGCCCATTTAAAATAATGTCATTTTGACGTCTAAATTCATGCTCAGTTTGCGCCTCAACTTGTATTTTAATCTGACCTGTTTGGTAAGGTTTTTTTTTTTTAGTTTTTATTATGACTTTGATTTTATTTATTTTATGTTGATTTTTATTTTTAATTTTTGTTTTTTTTCTTATGATGATGATATTATTAATATTATTATTATTATTCATTTTTTAGAAATGAGTAAAAATAAAATAAAGTTAAAATAAAATGTAGATTTGGTAAAATAAAAAAATAGTATGGATAAATCTTAAAAAAATTCTTAAAGAATAACTATTTAAGAAAAATTAAAATTTTGTTGTATGCAAAATATTATTTAAATTTCACCAAAGTGTTGGGATAATTTAAAAAATATTTTTTGCTAAAAAAAATAAAATAAAAAGATAAAAAATAAAATAATAATAATTATTTAAATGAATCTTTAAATGTAATTTTTAAATAAAACTAAAAGAGTTTGGTTTTCTTCAATTATTACAAGCAAAAATAACATTTCAAATTTCGTCATAGAGTTAGGATAATCTAAAATTATTTTTACTAGAATAAATGTTTATTTAAACAATATAATAATAATAATAATAATTTTTTAATTAAATCTATTAATTATCATAAAAATATAAATTGTAAGATCTCATCAGAAAGTTGTGATATCTTAAAATCTATTTAAAATTTTTAGGATTTCGCAAAAAAGTTAAGATAATTCTAAAATTAGTTTAATAAAATTTTAAGATTTCGCCAAAAAATCGGGATGTTCTTAAAATCATTTTAATAAATAAAAACATAAAATATTTTATGACAAAATTTCGAGAATTTTGTGAATGGTTAATTTTCTCAAAATATTTTCTAAATAAAAATTTTCTATAACTTTCATCAAAGCATAAGAGAATTTATAGAATATGAAATAATAATAATATTAGTTTCATAACAAAATATGTTTTTCATAAATAAATTTTAGAAAATTAAATTTAAATATAAAAAAGATCACATTATGAAGATCAAAGTATTACACATGTTTAATTGGTATCATTCTTCGAACGGACGATGTAAGAGTGCTAATACTTTTTTCACTCATAACTGTACTTTCAAACCCAACATGATTTTGTAGATCTAAACTTTTTTTGGTAAATCTTAATTAATTTTAAGATTTTTATTAAAACATGATATTTTTGGGTGGTCAATCACACCCTACAAAAAAGATTGGTGGCAACTTTCACCAAGTCTAGTGATCGAGTTCTCCTGAAAAAAAAATCGTTATGACAAAAGCAACAACATACTGAAATTTTGGAAGGATTAGATGGTGGCAAATGTGGTTTTCAGCTATTTGAAGTTTTGATCTCGAAGTTTACATCTAGGGTTTTAAACTTTAATTTTAGAAAATTTGAGCTCGAAACCGAGATCAAAAAGTTAAAAAGAGCTCAAGTTGAAAATTTAGGGATGAAAAGGTGTCGGACAGTTGCAGCAAGCCCATCAGAAATTAAGTTTGGGAAGGGTTTAACTTCTATTTTTTTGGGAAAAGAAATGAAAATTTTTTTTAAAAAAGAAAATGAAATGATAAAATTTTTTTTTGCTTTTTATATTAGGTAAAGAAAGAAAAAAAAAGAAAAGAAGAATAACCAAGTTAGAACCAACCCAAACTCGCAATCCATTACCCGACCTAGCCTAGTTGCTACCAAACCCCTGATCTTCCACTCTTTTGACCTAGAAGTCTATCTTATTTGGGCCTTCTAAGTTTATTTTTTTGTTTTCAATTCAAAGTCCAAGTGAGGTATGTTATTTTCTATAACTTTGGGATTATGTTATCAATTATTGCATGTATTTCTATATTTTTAGATATTAATGAATATGGAAATCACTTTGTTTTTAGAAATAAAAAGTAAGATAATATCTTTAAGTAAAAAGAATAAATTTGGATACTTTACCTAGATATTAAAGGAAATTACAATAATTATTTTTTAACAAGAAATGATATCTTTTTTTAAAAAGAATTATTATGTGAACTTTTCAAGTGAAAAATAATTTTTTAATTCCACCTAAATATTGAAAAGTTAAAAAATAAATAAAAATAAAAAATATTTTTAGTACCAAAAAATACCATTTTCGTCATTATAGTAATTATATAATGTTCATATTGTCATATATACATTTTATGCATTGCTAGTAAATATGGAATAGCAAAATCTCAATTTTAAAAATATAAAATAATAATTCTAGAAAATAATTTTGGAGATTTTGTCTAGATATTGAAGGAAATTCAAATCATATTTTTACTAAAAAATATTATTTTTATTTTTTTTACAAAATTAATTATAAGAATTCCTTAAGTTAAGGATTAATTTTCTTAAATTATACCTAAATATTAGAGAATTACAAAAAATTTTCCAACACAAAAAGATAGATAAATAAATAAAGTTTCTTTTATCACTAAATGTTAAAAAAATAAAGATGAAAAAATAAAAAGGATAAAATTAAAGGTTTATAAGATGAATTCAATTGATTGTTTGCATCTTTAAATTTGTATTTGCATCTTGTAATTTATATTTGTATTATTTGTCTTCTTCATGTTACATCATGCATTTTATTATTGGCGAAAAATATAAAGTAGTAAATGGTGATTTTGAAAATATGTTTTTAGAAATAAAAATGAATATTCTTAAGTAAAAATAATTTTTTGGATCCTACCTAGATATTGGAGGACTTCTCAATAATTATTCTTTATAAAAGAATATTATGCTAGATTTTAAGGATTATTATTAGAATCCCAAATAGAGAATCATTTTTCAAAATTTCACATAGATATTAGAGAATTTAGAAAATATTCCAAAACTAAATATTTTTATTTTATTTCTAGATAAAAAGTTTTAAAAGATTTTGGTAAAAAATAAAAAATTAAGGAAATTATTTTAAATATTAAAATTAAAATCATTTTTATCAAAACAAAAAGATAATATGTGATCAGTTGATATCATTTTTAAAATGGGTACCGTGGGAATATTAATATTTCCTCACGTATAATTAAACTCTTAAACCTAAATTTATTTTTACAAGTCAAACGAAAAATTATCTTTTTAATAAGTTTTAATTTGTTTTAAAATTTTATTAGGAAGATAAGTTTCTTAAATGGCTAATCACATCTAACAAAAAATTGATAGCGACTTTTTTATTTTAATTTTAAAATGCTTAAAATTCATCTATCGGTTTCAAAACTATTATGAAAATATAAAGGTACATTTTGTATAATTTTTAGGTAAATGACTAGAGTACCTTGCTATATATCTTTATTATTTCAATTAGATAAGTATTTTCTTATTTATAAAAATTAATAAAAAAATTTAACATAATTTTTTAATTAAAAAAATATATTTATCATTAGATTAAATCTAATGTTTAAATCTCAATTGATATGTTTTAATCACACTAAATTGTAAAGGGAAAAGCGAATGTGCAAAAATGCTTTGAGTTGTAAAAGTAAAACTTTACAGATGATTTAAGCCCTCTGTTAATTACTCTTATAGCCATGTATATATATATATATATTTTTTTTTTTTCTTGAAGTATTTTTGTTAACTGTCATAATGTATAGATCCGTTAGTCTACCGTTAGACATGACTTTAAAGAATCATCATCAATCTTTTTATATATATATATAAGTGTGATTCATCACCTAACTGAACTTGTCTCATTTTAAGATATGTCCCAAGCTTAACTCGCGTAACCTTAAAAGATAGATTTTAGTCTACGAAATCAAATTTAGGTTTAGGAGTACGGTTATGTATGAGAAAAGTTATAGCACGTTCGTAACAACCATCTAAGATGGTATCGTTTGATTTTATATTATCCAAGTCTTAAAACATGTTTGTATTTTTACCAAATAATTTAATTTTTGAAAATTGATCTTAAAGTTGCTTTAATCGTTTGGTACTAATTTAAGACAATTTTCTTACCTTAAGAGTATTCATGGAGACTTGTGGCTTACTCTAAAAAAGCTCTGTTGTTGGATTTATTGATTTATTCTCTAATAAATTATTTTTGAAAACAATCAATAAAATCCTCTAATTATTTGGTAGGATTGAAAATTTATTTATTTTTTTAAAATTCATTAAGTCCTTTAATCATTTGGTAGTACTTAATTCTAGATTTGAATCATCCAATTGTTTGGTATGATTAAAAAATAATTTATTTTCACCAAATTTTATTATGAAATTCTCTAATAGTTTCGTAAAATTCATAATTCAAAATTAAAATCCTTTAACCATTTGGTGGGATTGAAAATTTATTTTTACAAAATTTATTATGTAATTCTCAAATTGTTTGCTAGAATTCATAATTTAAAATTTTTAAACCCATAAAAATCTTTCAATCGTTTGGTAAAATTCATGGATTTAATTAAAATTTTCAATTATTATTTTAAAGTTTATTTTTATACCAACAAAAAAATAAATAATAAATAAATTTAAAAGAGAGAAAGAAAAAACCCAAAATAAGGCTGGTCAAGGTCTGGTTCGATTCAGAAAAGCTCAATCTGTTCAAGTTATCAGTGGTTCAAAGAATGGTTTATCGGTTCAATGGTTTAGCTCCCTTGAAAGCAAAAATGGAAGTTTTACCTTCTTTATAAATAACTTAACAAATCACTTTTTTCATTATTTCCCTTTCTTTATTCTTCATTCTTCAGACTTTCTCTTTCTCTTTCTCTTCTCCTAATTGAAGGATGGGCATAGCCAAAACCTTAAAGCTTTTTAGATTCCAACATCGTTCTACCATTGCCACCCTTGTCAATTATCATCGACCAACCTTCGTTAACACTCAAACGTCACTATGAGCCTTTTTTTTGCCTTCTCATTTCAAATCTGTGCTCGAATTTTGCAAATATGGCATTCTCTATTATCTCCCCAGATATGACTATATTGACAAAATTATTTGTTTCATTTTAAATCGTCCTTTCATAGTATAGAGCTTTAAAAGTGTTAACAAACAAAACTAGTTTCTTTTTTCATTAAAAAATGTTGAACTTGGATAGCAGCATCCCTCCACCTTTGAGCATACTCTCTCAAGCTTTCAATATCTTTTTTATTCATTCTTTGTAGAGATGATCGATCGAAGGCCAACTTTACAATGTGCTTTTATTAGGTTACAAATGCTCTAACCAATTTTTTCATGAATTAATGTGAGTTTTATCAAATTGAGCATACCATCTAGCAGCAGACCCCATAAGCTTGTCTTGGAATACATAATCAAGAGTTTGTCATCATGGATATAGGCAACCATTTTTCTATAGAATATAGTGATATGGGTCACTAGGCATTTAAACTTATCATATTTCTCAAATTCTAAGACCTTGAACTTGGGCGAAATAATCACATTTGGCACCAAACAAAGCTCTGATGCATTCATAGAGCCATAAAAATTTATTCCTTTGATAGCTTAGAGCTTCTTTTCTAGGAGATACATATTCTTTTGGGCACTTCAATCTTATATTACTTTAAATGAATTTTCTTTTAATTTTTTTGGCTTTTTAAGATTATTAAAGACTTTGATTGGATCAGATTTATCTCTGTTTAAAATAGGAATAATGTATCCTTGGAACTATCTTTGTGCAACTATTAAAAGTATTCCAAGATAAGAGTATACCCTAAAAAGTAGTGTTTGTTATGATTGTGCTATTTGAGATGCTTGTACGTGGGCCTTCTTCACTTATTTCTCTCTATTCAATTTTTTTAACATTTTCATTATCTGGGCTGAATCTCCTCTTATTTCATCTCGAGTTTTCTTAACTTTTTACATTTGGCTATGTTGTTCTAGCTCCATTAGTGGCAAGTAGATTATCTTGACATCAGACTCTTGAACTTTTATTACCACAATTAAGAATTAGAATGATGTATAGCTACAAATTTATAAAAAAAGAAAAAAA
Organism: Durio zibethinus; assembly: GCF_002303985.1. Next base: position 25,089,178 of record NW_019168270.1, read on the forward strand.
TTTATATATGGATAAACGGATACATGCATTAAGTGCTATCACATAATAAGAAAGAGAAAGAAAGAAAGTCCCTTCATTAAAAATTAAAAATTATTCTAACAAAAAATCCAAAAACATTCTTAAAAAGGAAAAAAATCGTAAAATCTACTGCATGTCCTTATACTTCAGCTTGAAGATCCTAGTGCTACCATGGATAAGTTCTTCAGCCACTATGATTAGGGAATAACCTCTTAACAATCTTAGGCTCGCTTTTATTCCAAAAACTTAATAAGCTAGCTTTAATTAAACCTTACAACTTATGTTTGAAAGTAAAGTAATTTTTTGTTGAATGGTCTACATTCCCAAAGTGATAATCACATCGAATATTAGCATCAAACATCTTAGGATAAGTGGGTTTTAGTGGCTCTACATGAATTGGTGCAATCAAATAGTTTTGGAGAAATAATAGAAATAGCTCATTGTAAGTCACAAAGATTGGATAAATAATGGATCTTTCTTTTTTTTTACTTAATGATTCTTAGGTTGAGCAATTGTTTGACTCATAAATGCAAGTCTTGGAGTAGAATTAGTTGTATACGCGTAAGAGTTCATTAGGAAACTTGGTTGCTAGATGGGTTGATAAGCACTAGGGTTTTGGAAAACATTATTTATAATTGGGAATGTATATAGTTATGGACCAATCTATGGGGGTTGAATGAGAACAGGTCTTGTTTGAGATGCTAAAAGAAATTGTTAAAGAATAACCGATTGGGGATTTGGATATGTGCCAATCTGTGGATTTAACGTAAGGTTAAAATGTCTTATCTTTTTTTGCTTCTTTTCTGACTTGGTTTTTCCTTAGGCTATCAGATGCATTGGTATGACTTAGGACTAGCATCAGTATTGTGAAAGGCTTTTTGATCTTGGCAATGTGGTTGCTTAATGTACACATGAAGTGAAGTTGGTAAGGACCATTGAGAATGGGTCATTTCAAGATTTTTAACCTTTTTTCACTAGCTTGGCAAGTTTTATTTTCACTCATCATAGGTCATGCCTTAATTATTCCTGGTTGAGTTCCAAGGCTTGAATCCATATTTCTAATAGATCACCTATGCTTTCTAAAATGTTACCCCAGATAAAGCAAAAGATTTTTTTTATTATGCAATGACATGATGCATGAATAATGATGATATATGAATGAATGTGATGCATGGAATGAATGAAAATAGATAAATTAACAAACAAAAAAATAAATAAATAATTATGAACATATTGATGTTAACATGATTCATGCAAAAAGGAAGTAATAAACAAGAATAGAATTAGCATCCAATATAAAGAACAAAAAAGACAAAACAAGTTAATGCACAACTCACGTATAATAAAAGGTATATGACCTAAATGAATCATTTCTATAAAAAGAAAGGACATGACCTACCTATAGGTTAAGTTCATTACGGCTCACTATAAGTGGTTTGGGATTAAGTATACAGGTTTTCAAATTATTCTCACATCATTGTCTATCACAAACTAGTAAAGCACTTCAATCATCTCTCATTATAAGCTACAAAAGGAAATGATTCAATTTGAGTGAGAGTATTTCATTAGTTCATGTAGAGGCATGAAACCTCACGAAAATGTAGTTACTTTACTTTTTTTTTAAAAGACAGTGCTCAGGTGTAAAGCTCATGTTATGCACATGCACATGAGTGACAATATTAAAAGTTTCAAAAATAAATCAAGAAAAAAAACTTTTTAACGAAAACATTAAGCTTGGATAACATAAATTCATTTACTGGCTTGACTTTCTACTATCCCTAGTGAAGTTGCCAAACTATCATAATGTATAGATCTATAAACCTACCACTAAATATGATTTCAAGAAGTCACCCCAATTTTTTTTAATATAGGTGCGATTGGCCACATAATTGAATCTATCTCATTTTAAAAGATGTCTCAAGCTTGACTCAGGTATTCTTAAAAGATAGATTCTAGTTTATCAAACTAAATTTAAATCTAGGAGTATGGTTATGCGTGAAAAGATTATAACACTCTTATAACACTCTTCTAACGCCCATTGAAGGATGGTACCAATTTGATTTCGTGTTATTCAAGCCTTAAAACATGTTTGTATTTTTACCAAATAATTTAACTTTTAAAAATTGATTTTAAAGTTACTTCAATTATTTGATAGTAATTTAATACAATTTTCTTACCACATGAGTATTCATAGAGACTCATGTCCCATTTTGAAGAAGCTTCATTATCAGATTGATCGATGTATTCTCCAAGAAATTATTTTTGAAAACAATCAATAAAAACTTTTAGAAATTTATTTTAAAGTTACTCTAATCATTTAGTAGTTATTTAATACATTTTTTCACCACAGAAGCATTCATAGAAACTTGCGTTCCAATCTGAAAAGGCTCCGTTGTCAAATTCATTTATATATTCTCCAAGAAATTATTTTGAAACAATCAATAAAATCATCCAATCATTTGATAAGATTTTATTTCGATGCACATCTCCTAATAATTTGGTGAAATTTTTATTTGAGAACCTTTCCATGAAATTTTTAAAAAAATCATTAAATCTTTCAATAGTTTGATAAGATTTAACTCGAGATTTAAATTCTCTAATCGTTTGAAAGGATTGAAAATTAATTTTTTAAAAAAATTTATTAAGTCTTTCAAACATTTGGTAATACTTAATTTTATATTTAAATTCTGTAATAATTTGTTAGGATTAAAAAATAATTTATTTTTTATCAAAATTTATTATAAAATTTTTCAATAGTTTGGTAGAATTCATAATTCAAAATTAAAATCTTCTAACTATTGGGTAAGATTGAAAAATTATTTTTCAAAAATTTATTATAAAATTATCCAACCTTTGGTAGAAGTTAAAATTTTTAAACCCTTTTTAAATCCATAAAAAGATTCATAAATTTAATTGAAAATTTCAATTGTTATTTTAAAGTTTATTTTTATTCCAACAAAAAAGAAATAATAAAATAATTTAAAAAAGAAAAAAAAACCCAAGTTTGATTCAAAAGAGCTTAGTCTGATTTAATTTATCAGTGGTTCAAAGAATTATTGGTCGGTTTAATGGTTTAGCTCCTTAAAGGTAAAAACAGAATAGTTTACCTACCTTATAAATAACCTAACAAATCGCTTTTTCCATTATTTCCTCTTTCCACCTCTTCAGACTCTCATTCTCTTATCCAGATTGACAGATGGGCATGGCCAAAATTTTGGATAATTAAAATTAATAAAAGAAGTGAAAAAAAAAGAATTCTAACAACCATTGTTTGGATAAAGAGTGAAAAAGAAAGAAAATGATTCATTATAATAATTTTTTTCAATTATAACATTTCATTGCTTGTGATTTTATAGCACTTCTAGATCATGATATATTTACTATTTTATCTGACTTCACAATTACTGCTATGTCAATGGTTTTTAATCAAGTGAAATAAAAAAATATTTTATAAACATACATTGATAGATTTTGAGCTAGTTTGTCATCTTATAAATCCCAAACATATATCTATTCATATTCAACCATTTATTAAAATCAAATCATCAAAAAATTATAAAAAATTTATATTGAAAGAGATATATAAAACTTACTTAAAAAAAGATAACTTTAAAAAAATTACAGAATAATTATGATCTACTTAAATTTTTTATTAGATTTTTAATATTAATAAAAAAATAAATATAATAATCTTTTATAAAAAAATATTTTTTAACTTTCTTTTCTTTAGCTTTTCTTTCAATTAGAATATTAAAAAAATTAAATTTATAAAAAAAATAAAAAATTATTTGATTTCTACTTTTTTTTTTTAATTAAAAATTTATCTAAACAAAAAAAAATTATTTCCTATACATTCTTTTAGTTAACTTTCTTTCCTTACTATCCACTTAATCCAAACGCACTATTAAAGCTTTCCAGATTTTGGCACCATCGCGCCACTACACCGCCATCGTTCATTGCCGGCCAACCTCCATTGACACCCAAACTTCACCACGAGCCTCATTTTGGCCTCCTCGTTTCAAATCTGGGTTCGAATTTTGCAAAATCGCCTTCAAACGACCTGGATCTGGAAGTGAAGTCGCGGCCTTTCTCCACCATTTCTATTCCTTTTCACTGTCCGATTATTCTGGGTTTTGAGTTTGTCAGTGGCCTCCCCATATTCTTCTTCCTCGCTGGTTCCGATCACTAAGAACCCACCGGTGGTCGTCGGCTACCATAGATACCGCTGCTGTTGCCGCTACTTCTATCTCCGCCAATGACTGTCCGAAAGTTCCTGACAAAGTCCATTCTCTTTTCTCAATAACTTGGTGAACTTGGACTCTCAAAAATCTTCTCTGATATTAACAGAACACTTGCTAAAAACATTGTATTTTTTTGTGTTATTTACTCTGAGTTGATTATGGCCTTTTTTTTTTACTACTTCTCTCTGAATGAACTGATTTTTTTTTTTTGTTTTTTTGCTTGATTGTGTCTGGATTTTTCTTTTCTGTGTAATGGCTTGGTTGTGCTAATTGTTGGGTCTGATAGCTCTTGGTCTCTCGGTGATGACAATGGCTTAGATAAAGGGGCTGTAACAGTGATTGGGGGATTAGGTGCTATAAGGGTAAGGATGCTGGTTGGCTTGGCAGAGAGCAATGGGCTGTTTTGGTGTGTTGTTGATGATGATCGTTGATGCAGGATGGATGGCCTGGCAATTTTCGGTGGTGATAGGGTGTGTTCTGTTTGGCAATGGGATGGTAATACAAGCTGTAAAATGATGATGCAGTGGTGCTTTGACACAGGTGATGAAATGGCAGTGTGGTGATTAGGTGGTTTTTTCTTTGGTTGATTGCCCTTTGTTTCTGTTCTTGCCTTGTGTATTCCCCTTCAATGCCTTCTGATTTTTTGTGTTTATTGCTCTTTTCGCTATGTGATTTTGCAGTGAATTACAAGACAATTTATAAGACACAACAAGAAGAATTTCAAATGAATTCCAACTCCACAAAAGTTAGGATCGTGATGAAAAAATAGAAATTATCTTGAAAAGTCTAGATTCAATTTAATTATGATAAAACCAAACTTATCACCACATTATCGCAGGTCAGTCCCTCCAATTGATTTTTGGCCCTTTAAAACCTTTTTTTTTTTAATAATTTTCCTTTTTTTTAATTTCGCTTTTTAAATATCCAAATAGAAAATTTTAAAAAGATAAGGATAAACAAAATAAAAACAAAAACAAAAATAAGATAAATATATGTATACAAATAAAAAATAAATTCAACAAATAAATAATAAAATAATAAAAATAAATAAAAATCTAAAATTCACAATTCACAACTGAGCTCTTAAAATCCAAGCCCAAATAGTTTGGGTCTTGAACTAAATATATATATATATATATATATAATTTGGGTCTTGAACTAAATAGGTGTCAACACTAACCATTTATATATATATATAACATATTAAAAATGAGCTACGGCATATATGTTAAACGGATGAAGGACGGGTAGCTTTGGGAGGGATTCCCATATGATCTGCCAGCCACAAAGGCCTCAAGACGCAAAAGCGGAGTTCAAAAAGGCAGAGAGGAATATTGCGTACTTACCAAGCTCCAAAAACAAAAAAAAAAAAAAGGCAATGATATATAGAATACGTGTGTAAGTGCCAGAGATAATTTTGTGAACTGATATGAAGTATGTTTCCTATCCAAAAAAGGGTTAAATTGTGTTTGTGATATCAATTAGTACTTCGATCAACATGTTGGTTATCCTTTTTGCATTGGAGTTTTGCCAATTCCATCCAGTTTCATAAGCTGATCATCATGATGATTATTCTAAAATAATAAGAAAAAGATTATATTTAAATATATTTCTAAATTCTGACAACTTAAATTCAAAGTTTAATTTATTTTATTTATGTTGTTACTTTTAAAATATAACATTTGATAAATTTAAATTTAAATTTAAATATTTACAATTTCTTCTTTTATTTTCAGACTTAACTTTCTTTTCACTAAAAAACTTTTGACAATTGAACGGAGAAGAATGAACCTCAAATAATATTCTAAATTGATCATCAGTAGAAATAATCACCCAATGTTACGAGTTAATTGCCCTTTCAAACGGAAGCTTTTGTGAGTTTTTTTCAAAGAACAATGATGATGGTACATTTATACTTTTCAATTAGAAAATTTTTTTTTCTGGTATATATGATTATTTTAGCAAAACAGGCATGTCCAACATTCCCCAAACTTAAAGACAATCAACTTTAATATTTGATGCATTATATATCAAAATTTTCAGCCGCATTAAAAAAAAATAATTCTATGTTCCAAAAGGGGAAATATAGGAGTTTTGGGTAGGGCACAAAAAATTTGCCTAAATTCTCAAAAAAAAAATGTAGTGATAATAATGATAAAAAAAACCATCTACGTAGACGATGCTATATGGTTTCTCCATTTAAGAAAAATGCAACCATGTGGTTGGGTCTACTCTTAGAAAAAGACAAGAAAGAACAAAGGTCTACTCTTCGCATGTGGTTGGGTTCTTGTTGTCAAAAGCAGCAGCTACATCCATTTTTGTACGAGGACTAGACGTAAAAGTTAAAGAATCTATTAATCTTTATTATTGAAGTGCTATTGGTCATCAATCTTAATTTGATCCATGAATTTAAGGTTGAATTTAAGAGTATAATTATGTATAAAAAAAATTATAACACCTTCACAAAACTAGTCCAAAGTTTGTACTAATTAATTTTATATGATTGTAAATTGATCTTGCTCAAATAGTGTTTCACAAATTACTTTATCATTTTTTATTTTTCATTTTATTATTTGAATATTAAAAAAATTTTAAATTATTTCCAACACTTTTAGTATAATTTAAGAAATTTTCTTACTTTAAGAGTATTCAAAAAAATCAGTTATTTCATTGAAGAGACTCTATCATTAGATTTATTTTAATATCGTTTTTTTAAGTAAATCATAATTTTATTATACCAACACTTTTGGTATGATTTTAAAAATTTGAAGAAAAATCACCACTTGTAATTCCCTCTTAATTTTATTATTGACAAAAATTTTAATTTACTTAGGAATGTTTATTTGTTGTTTATTTTATTATTGAGATAAAAATTTTAGTGGTTAAACTCTTAAAATATTTTTAGCACTTTTAGATTATTTTGGAAAAAATATATTCCCTAAGAAGTTTTGATAAATTCACCTCTCGTGACTTTATTTTTGTAAAATTTTATTTACGTTGACAATTTAAGTATTTTTATATTTTATTATTTTTTATTGAAAAGATTTTCGGTTAAATTTGAAAAGAATACTTTTTTTTTAAGAATCAACATTTGTGATTTTATTAATATTGTTACTATTTTTTATTTTTTATTTTGTGTTTTTCCTATTTATCTGAAGTGAATATTATTTTTTTTATGAAAAATTCTAAAATATTTTCAACACTTTTGGAATATTTAAAATTTTCTTTGTGTGAAAAATCGCTACTTATGATTTTATCTTTTTATTAGTAATGTTTTTTATTATTTTTTTTATACTTGAAGAATTTTAAAATATTTCTAACACTTTAAAAATATTTTAGAAAATTCCTTTATATAAATATTTTTAATAAAATCACCACTAGTAATTTTATTTTTTAATTTTATCATATTTTATTTATTTATTATTATTTTATTATATTTTTCTTTATTCTTATTCATTAAAATTTTAATTATTTCATTTTATTATTTTAAAATTTTTAGGAGAAAATGAAGGTTTTGAATTTTCCTAAATTTATTTTTTAACAATTATTAATTTCAATAAAAAAACTATTTTATACATTCTACCATTTATTTTATTTTTATATCAAAAGTTTATATACAAATAAAATAAAAATAATAGAAAATTCATAAATTAAATAATAAAAATATATTAAAAAATTGAGCAAAAAGTAAAAAATAAAAAATTTATGAAAAAATACCTAAAATACCCCTGATCAACACTAATAAAATGGCGGTCAAATGATTTGGTCAACCAATATAAGAGAAGTTTGTGGGTAGTTTGGAGGTTTAGATATGGGTCATGGGTCAATACGTAGACTTTGAGTTAGGTCACGGGTCAAGGGTAGATTTGGCCTTCCTAAAACAATGTTATTTTCCCCTTTTTTTGTTAACATTTTAAAAACCCAATTTTTTTTGCTTCATTTTTTCTAATCTCTCTCTCTAAAAAAAAGAGCTTATCTCTCTAAAATGAAAGGTCTCTCACCAAAAAACCAAAAAACCCCAGAAGCTAATTGGTCATCGTCATGTTGACTGTCATCATCAATCGTCGATCACCATCATTGATGACCAAAAATCTCAAAAAATACTTAAAAAATTATTTTCAATCCCCTGAACCCAAATCCAGCCCCTATTTTGCTAGAAATGGCCTCGGACGATGTAGATCATGACCCAAAGTTTCAGCCAAAAGTATTTTTTTTGTTTTTTGACACTAAGAACCTTACTGCCAAGGGTTGTGTTTTTCGTATTTTTGTTGTTTGATTTTGGTTTTAGTTTTCTTAGGTTTTAATAGACAATTTTTTTTTATATAGTAAAGTTTTTTTTGGCGAACCTTTTTTTTTTTCTAAGTTTGTTTTTTGCAGGGATTTTTTCCTGGTTGACCTTTTTTGTGCATTTTGTAGCTTTATTTATAGAGCCAAATGAATGTCAAAATCCTAAAAAATCTGAGATTTTATTGAACTATGGCTACCTAAAATTAGGCTTACTATCAAGACAACTCCCGATGATTAGTACGCTATCAAGGTGGCCACTGATGGCAAATCAAAAATAATACCAAATAATAATAATAATAATAATAATAAAACAAACAAAATGGATGTTTATAGCTACCTTTTTTTTGCTTATTTTTTAGAATTAAGATAAGGCAAAGACAAACAGACAACCATTTTTTCGAAAAGATGAAACATTTGAGCACAAATTTTTTTTTTTTTTTAGCATTTGAAAGGCTCCTCTAGGTAAGGGTTTAATGACTTTTGAAAATTAAAAAAACTCTTTTAAGTAGAGGTTGACGATTTTAAAAAATTTAAAATATTATTTCCGGAGGACATACGAATCTTGATAATGAATGCTCCTTTAAACAAAGGCTTAATTACTTTTGAAAATTTAAAAAAAGTTCCTCTAAATAAAGGCTCTACGAGTTTAAAAATCTTTATCTTGAAAAAAGATTCTCCGAGTAGAGGCTCAATGGCTTTAAAAATCTTATTTTGAAAAAGCTCATCTAAGCAAAAGCTCAACGACTTTAAAAGTTTAAAAATGGTTTCTTTTAAACAGAAGCTTAACAACTTTAAAAATCTTATCTTGAAAAAAGCTCATCTAAGCAAAAATTTAACGACTTTAAAAATTTTAAAAGGGTTTCTCTAAATAGAGACTTAATGATCTTAAAAATCTTATCTTGAAAAAGATTCCTCTAAGTATAAGCTAAATAATTTTAAAAATCTCATCTTGAAAAATACTCTTATAAGTAGAGACTTCTTTAAGTAGAGACTTAACGACTTTAAAAATCTTATTTTGAAAAGGGCTCCTCTAAGCAGAGGTTCAACGACTTTAAAAAATTTAAAATGACTCCTTTAAATAGAGGTTTTATGACTTTAAAAATCTTATCTTGAAAAAAGCTCCTTTAAGTATAGGCTTAATGACTTTAAAAATCTCATCTTGAAAATGGCTCCAGCAAATAGAGGCTTAATGACTTTAAAAATCTACATCTTTTTTAAACTAAGATCTCATTTTTGAAAAAGCAAAATTTTCTCTTTTTTATATTATTTATTTTTTTTTTTAGGATTTTCAAAGGTCAAAATCCTGTTTTTCATTAGAGAATGAAAAATCCCTGTCCTTGCTATAACTTGTGATCTTAATTATTTATGGTTGCATGTACCAAATACTCTAAATGTAATGCATGTAATGCAAACAAATTATTCACTTCCAATTATGGTAGAGGTTCTTACAATCTCTCGCATTTTCTACTTTGGTCACCAAAATTTTCAACAATTTGCCTTTGAGCCAACTTATTTTTGGCATCTAATCATCATATTTTTTTCAACAATATTCTTTCTTATTTCTGTAATATCAATGTCTTGTCATGCTTTTCTTGTCATTTTCTACATCCTTTTATCAACTTTTAAAAAGTAATACTGAGATCTTTCATGTTATTAATTAATTTTTCATCATTTTAAATTTAAGACAAATAGAATGCATCACATATTTCTTTTATTTATTTGTAGGGTAGACAAAAATAGTAAATAAGATAAAAGAATGGATATATTTTATTTTTTAAAGAAGAGGGAACACATTTCATCAAACAGATAACAAAAGCGTATCATTAAAAGAGTTTACGAGGGAATAAAAGCATTCCAAAAAATGATTACAAGATAATCATGAACAAGCTATTCCCGGACACTTTTTCTAAAACTTAACCAGTTGACATCCTTGATCTTTAGAGCCCGTCAAACCATATTTGCCCCTATGTTTATGATGTCTTTTCTTTATATCCAAGTCGCCTTTTCAGGTTTTCAACTTAGATATATCTTTTTTTTTCTCTTTCTCTTTTTTTTTTAATTTTTTTAACCAAAATATTTTTGTCATAGCATCTGAGTTATTGGATTAGGCAAATCATTTCTATTCATTTCTAACAAAATTAATGCCCTACCAGAAAAAAGCTTCTTCACCACATATAGACCTTCCTAATTTGGTGTCTACTTTTCTCGATTGTCATGTTGATTTGAAAAGATCCTTTTTAGCACTATGTTTTCTTCGCGAAAGTGACGAAGGTGAATTTTTTATCATGTGCTTTCATCATCCTTTTTTGATACAATTGTCCATGGTAAAGTGCTATGAGTTTTTTTTCTTTAATAAGGTTTAATTGCTCGTAGCAATTCTAGACCCAATCAGTTTCTTCTAGTTTAACTTTCATTAGGACTCTTAATGAGAGAATCTTCACTTCAATTGGTAACACAGCTTCTATTCTATAGATCAACAAAAATAAGATGGCCTTAGTAAAGGTTTTAACTGATGTTCTGTAAACATGTAAGGCAAAAAGTAACTTTTTATGCCAATCTTTATAAGTATCAGATATTTTTCTAAGATCCTCTTAATATTTTTGTTTACGACCTCTACTACTCTTTGAATGATATGGTATTGAATTATAATGATGGATTTTGAACTAAATCCACACTTCTTTGATCGTTTTGCTATTGAAGTATTTGGCATTGTAAAAAACAATCCTTTTTGAAAGCTTATATTTATATATTATCTCTTTTTTTATGAACTTGTATACCACTGATCGGTTTACGCTAGCATACAATGTAGCTTCTATCTATTTTATAAAATAATCAATTATTATAAAAATGAATCTCTGTCGATTTAAAGCTTTCAGGATGATGAGACCAATAACATTCATGCCCCACATAGAGAATGGCTAAGAAGGTGCCAAAATATGCAAAGCTGATAAAGAAGCATGAATCTTGTCAATGTAAATCTGACACTTACGATATTTTTTAGTGTAATCAATACAGTCATTCTCCATTATTAACCAATAATAGCTAGCCTTCATACTTTACTTAGCTATCATGTGACTATTCGCATGTGCCTCACAAATCTCTTCATGTACCTATTCAAGAATTCTCTTTGCTTTAGTTACATCTATACATCTTAGAAATACTTGATCTCGACTTCTTTTGTAACAGATATCTCCATTAAGGAAAAAACTCATAGCTAACCTTTTGATGATCTTTTTATCATTTTTTGTTGCATACTTCAGGTATTGTTGATTTTTTATATATTGCAAAATATCATGATACCATGATTTTCCATCAACTTCTTTTTTAATTTTTGAGCAATGTGTTGGTACATTTTTCACCTCTAACTTGATGGTTTAGATCTCAGTATTCATATCTATTTTGATCATTATAGCCAAAGTAGCCAGTGCATCTGTAATCTAATTCTTTTCTCTAAATAGATGCTCAAATTAAATTTTTTTCAAATTATTTGACTAGCTTAGAGATATGTTCATGGTATGGAGTCAACTTCGAGTCTTTTGTTTCTCACTTTTCCATAACTGATATATGATCAAAGCTGAATCTCTAAATACATCTAACACTTTAATCTTTTTTTCAATTACTGTTTGCAAACCCATAACAAAAACCTCATATTTAGTCACATTATATGTGCAAATGAAATTTAATCTAACAATGATGGGATAATAGTGTCCATCAAGAGATATTTGAATTGCCCCAACATTATGGCCTAGGACATTTGCAACTCTATCAAAATACATTTTTTAAGGTTTTTCAACAAATTCTTTCTCCTCAATTTAAGAAATAACCATCACATCTTCATCGAGAAAATCCAATTTCATTGGTTTATAATTTTCAGCTGTACAAATCGGCAAGAAACTTTTCTGTTGCACTTTTTTTAATTGCTTTTTGAGTTACATAGACAATATTATACTCTAAAAGTATAACTTGCCATCTTGCTATTCTTTTTATCAATAGAGGCTTCTCGAAGATATATTTAATGGGATCCAACTTTACTATGAGTCCAGTAGTGTGATAAAGCATGTATTGTCTTAACATTTGAGCTGTCCAAGCTAGCACACAATATATTTTCTCTAATGATGAATACTTAGACTTATACTCAGTGAACCTTTTGCTTAAGTAATGGATTGCTCGTTGTTTTTTGTTGGTTTTATCTATTTGCCCCAATACACATCCCATTGAATTTTTTTTATACTATTAAGTAAAGGCTTTCCTGGAACTGATGGCACTAACACAAGTGGATTTGACAAATACTCTTTGACTTTATCAAATGCTTCTTGGCATTCATCATTCCATTCTTCTAGATCATATTTTTTAAAAAGCTTAAAAATAAGATCGCATTTGTAGATGAGTTAAAATATGAAACGTGCAATATAATTCAATTTTTCCAAAAAGCCTTACACTTTTTTCAGAGTACAAAGATGAGATAAGTTTTGAATGGCATGTATCTTATCCGGATCTACTTCAATTTTTCTTTCACTGATCACGAAGCCTAACAGTTTTCCTAATTTAGCATCAAATGTATATTTGATAGGGTTCAACTTTAGCTAAAATTTTCTCAACTTATCAAACAACTTTATGAGATTGAATACACGTCATCTCTTTCATAAGACTTTGCAATCATTTCATCCACATATACTTTTATCTCTTTATGTATTATGTCATGAAAATAAGTCACCATTGCATTTGATAAGTAGCACCAGCATTTTTTAATCCAAAAGATATGACTTTGTGAAAGAATGTGCCCTACATGGTTACAAATATTATATTTTTCATATCATCTTGAGCCATTTTAACCTGATTGTAGTCTGAGAAGCCATCCATAAAGAAAAATATAGAATACCAAGTAGTGTTATCCACTAAATATTGATATAGAGTAGAGAAAAATTATCCTTAGGACTTGTCATGTTCAAATCTTGATATTCGACACACATTCTCACATTTTTGTCTTTTTTGAGAACTTGTACTATGTTGGCTACCAATTCAGAATATTTCACCACCTTTAAAAATCCAGCATCAAATTGCTTTTTTATTTTTTCTTTAATTTTTAATGGCATTTTTGGTTTCATGCGTCTTAACTTTTGCTATATTGGCTTACATTCTAATTTCAAAGGTAATTTATGCTCTACAATACCAGCGTTGAGTCCTAACATATTCTAGTAGGACCATGCTAACACATCTATATATTTCTAGAGCAACTTTTCTAACCTTTGCCTGTCTCTTAGTAGATGGGATGTACCAACATTAACTTATCTTCTGTTTTTATTATCTCTCAAATTCACTAATTCAATAACCTTTTGATGGGGCTCAATTAGCTTATCTTCATGTTTTATTAGTTTCAATAAATCAGAAGGCAAAGTATAGTTATCTGAGTCTTCTTCATTATCAAGTTCATCAATATGAATTGGGTTTTCAAAATCAAATCCAAGATTATTGTTATAATTATCTTTATATTCATTATTTGAGAACTTGCAAATGGATGAAATCAAAAGAATATTGGCACACAATAGTGGAATGGCAAGAAAATGATAAAAAGAGAATGAATGAAAATGAAAATAATAAAGAAATGCAAATGCATCTTCTAAATCTTTTATTAAAATGACAAACTTGAAACATAACATAAAAGATCTCATAATGCTCACAGAATAAACAATTAGGGATTAAAGTTTCACAATGTATTACTTTTCAAAAGTTGACAAGATAACAAATAGTTCTATGACTTTTTAATTATTCAACTTAAAATTCAGAGGACATGGAGCACAAATAAATCTTTATTGTGACTCTCTTTTTTTCTTCATACACATTTGAATGGTCAGTTTAGAAAAAACTTTTAAAAATTTTGCATTTGAGGTTTTAGGTGAATCTCGATAGATACAACCTCTTGATTAAAAAATCATAAAAGTAAGGAATGATAATCGGTTCTAACTCTAGCTCACATCTTTTGAGATTAGCCACTATTTTTTCCTTTTTCTCATTCATCATTTTTGTTTTGTCCCCTCTCGTTGGCTTATATCCCAAGTTATATTTGTCTTTCTTATCATATATTGCTAGTGGCTCCATGATTTCTTACAAATTCTTCCCCTGTTCGATTTTAAATTGCCATCCCATTCTAGTAAGCTACTTGACAATCATTTGAGTAGTAGTAGACAAGCATGGTGAATACAATTTTGACCCTTCAACTACATACGTACCAATGGCAATCTTAAAAGATCTATAAAAGCATTTCAAAGCTTCATCTACAACATCCACATAAGGGGTATTCACAAGTTGGGTTATTAATAAATCTTTTTCTCCTGCTACACATGTTAGCTTTCCATCAATAATGAATTTAACTTTCTAATGTAGTAAAGATGGAACAACACCTACCATATGAATCTCGGGCCTACCCAATAAGCATATCCATAACTTGAAATTTCATATTAAAAGTGTAAAAACCAATCTACAGTGGCATGTCTATGTCCTCAAGCACTTTTTATCGAGTTTATCGAAGGCCCGAATAACCATATGACTGGGTTTTATAAAAGATATATCAATAGGTAATCTTGCCAATGTAGTCATAGGCATGACATTAATTGAAAAGTCATTATCAATTATAATCTTTGCCACTATATGACTTATACACTTAATAGTAATGTGAAGAGTTTTGGTACCTCTCATCCCTCTGGAGGAATCACTTTATCACTAAAAGAAATATAATTTGAAACCACCAGATTATCGATAAGTTGTTTCACATACTCAGCAAATACATTATGGGACACATATACTTGATTCAAGACCTTTAGTAAAGCATTGCGATGGGAGTCTAAACCTAGCAAAAGTAACAATAGTAAAATTCTAGCTAGCATCTTATTCAACTATTTATCACGTTATATTCACTATGCTTTATCAATTTTAGAAATTCATAAGCTTTATTTTCAAAGATCGACTTTTTGTGTTCTTTATTAAGACTACTAAAGGGTATTCTGACTTCTCTTTTGTTCTTTGACCTTGATTTTTTCTTTCTTAACTTTTTTTAGTATTTTTAGAATGTAACATTGCCCACTCCAAGTTACATCACTTACTCTTATTATGTTTGCAGTATCTGAATTGATAGTATAATATTATAATCATACTTTTATAGTACTATTTTGTGACTCTAATATTGAAAAGGGTTAGGGACTTTAATAGTCACTATTGATCGAGAGATAAGCCTTTTCGGCATTAGGGTTGACTTCTCATCATAATAGATGGTCATAAGTTTATGCATAAATTTTGTTGGCATATTAAAGTAGCCACTTTAGCTTTTATCAAATCTTCTCTCTCTTCATAGAACTCTATTTGACTTATGTCCATCAACTTTTATACCTTCTAATTAAACAGATCATAGTTATTATAGAATGCCCTAAAACACCCTTATAATAGTCACAACTCCCAGCTAATTTCATTATTTTATGGTAATTATGAGGCTCTATTGGTTTCAACATATTAGCCTTAACTAAAGTTTCAAAAACTTTAGCCATCAAAGTTTTAACTTCATTTATCTTTATTTTAATATAGCACTCTTGGCCGTCAATCAAAGCATTTATTATTGGCTTAGTACGATTTGGTAGATTGTTTCCATTAACATTTAAAGCTCTATGTTGGTTAGTATCAATGTTTAATACTCATTTTTTGATTAACTATTGCACTTTATGTTTTAAAGCAATGTAATTCTCAATAGAATAGCCTAGGTTTCTATAATGATAATCACAATGTGCATTAGGATCATACCATTTGGGATATGAAGGTTTCAATGGTTTAAAAAAATAGGTACTAGCAAATGATTTTTCACAAGTTAAAAGAATAAGTCAATGTATATCATGGGGATATGATCAAAAGATTTTTTTTTTTTTTGTATTTTTAGGGGGCTCTTGGACCACTATCTTGGTTGGGCTTCTATTTTGGCTTAATGAGTGTAGTAGAATGGTTGTACATATAGGTAAATATTTGAAATAATGGTTGAAAAAGAGGTGCATAGGTTGATTATTGGACTGACTAATACGGATAAGGGATAGATGTCATATTACTTATGTGAGGGTCATGGTTTTAGTATATTGGTGCAAGGTATGGGGTGAATCCTCTAATCTATTATCCTACATAATTTACTGTTTACCCCTTACTTTCTTTCTTTTTGGGTGCTTCACTTTTTTTTACATTATTATATCAAGTTTGCAATTTTTTATGACATTCTCGATAATTTCACATGAAATCACCATATCTACAAAATTTTTTGTTGCATTTTTTATTAATCTCTCATAATATGATGTTTTCAAGGTATTAACAAACATGATAGTTATTTTTTTCTTATAAAGAAGAAGTTGTACTTGAGCACCCACATCTATCTATCTTTACGTATATTCTTTAAAGCTCTAAATTACTTTTTTTTCATACTCTGTAGAGATAAATATAGACACCAGATTTTGTCCGGGTCTACATTTTTTTAATAATAATTTTTTTAAAAAATAATAATAATATTATTATTAATTTAATTAATTAAAAAAATTAATTTTTAAATCAAATTATTAAAAAAAAAAAGACAAATAGAAAATCCAAACAGAAGAAGAAACAAACTGAAAAGGGCTGGTGCACGACACCCGCTGGCCACCCATGCCCTGCCACTACCCCAACCATCATACCACCACTTATACCTTGCCAGGAACACGCTCAACCTACTACCACTATCCCAACCTTATAAAGCACCAGATTTCCTTCCTTTCAGTCTCTCTGGGAAGCACTAAAACTAATAGCCACCACAAAAAAAGCCCATACGACACACTACTATTATTAACCCCAATCAACCCATCGCCCATCAAAAACCTTTATCCCAACAAAAACACACAAACAGAAAATAAAAAAAAATAACACAGTCTTCGCCTACGACGAGTAACCATCAACGCTAAGCAAACCCTATAAAATAAATCAAAAACAAAAAGTCAGTTTCTCAAAAAAAAAAAAAAAGGAAACCGCAAGCTTCAAGCCTCGATCTACGTTGATCGGGGCTATTTTTGGTAAAACAGACGTCGAATCTGGAAAAATCTCATTGAAAGGAGCTTTTGAAAGTTTTTTGGTGTTTTCAACCGCCGACGACGATCGTCGGCAGCGACCCAGGTAGCGATCGATGTGGCAGTTCGACAATCGAATTTCGACGGGGGCTGAAGAGAACTAGAGCTCTAAAAAAAAAAATTTTGTGTGAAAATGGTGAAATGAGCTGAAAAAAAACTTGACTTTTATAGAAAACATTAAAAGCAAAACGACGTCGTTTTGAGCATAGGGCCAAAACGACGTCGTTTCAGGCCAAGGAGGATCCGCATGTTGACCGGAATCTGACCCGAGGTCCGCGCAATTTGACCTGTTGACCCGTTTTTTTCCACAGCTGTTAACCGATCCAATTGGGCTCAACCGAACCGTGCGTCGAACCGACCCTTTTTGGGTCCAACCAAGCCACCGTTGATCGGACCGTTGACCGGTCCGATTCAGGTAAAAATTTTTTTTTTTAATTTTCTAATTTTTTATATAATATTATTTTTGTTATTTTAAGTATTTTTTAATATATTTATGCATGATAAGTTTTAAATTTGTTAGGATAAGTTTTTTAATTGTTTTAATAATAATAAAAATGAAAGTAAGATAATAATTAAAAATATATATTAAAAATGCTTAAGATAATAATAATAATAATAGAATAATTATTATCATTTTCCCTGCCTAGATGTTGAAAGGAATAAAAAATATTTTCCTAAAAAATAATTTCGTCGAAAATTATTATTAATAAATTTTCATAAAAAAAAATATATAAGAAATTTTTAATTAATTTTTAAAAATCATTAAAATTGAACTTGCTTCGAAAATCCGCCTAGATATTGAAGATTTTTAGAGATGTTTGTATTTTTTTAAAAACAAAATCTTAAACACTAATTCTTAATTTTTAAAATCCTAGGTTTCTAAAACCCCTAAAATTCAAAATCCCCTAAAATCCAAAGTCCTAAAATCTAAAATTCCTTAAATCTAAACCCCCGTAAAATCCGAAACCCCTAAAATCGAAAACCCCTTAAAATCTGAAATCCCAAACCTTTAAACTCTTAAATCCAAAATCCTTTAAATCCAAACCTCTAAAATCAAAATCCTAAACCTTCCATACCTTAAAACCAAACCTTAAAACCCTCAAACTTAAATCCAAATCTTAAAATCTGAATCTTCAAAATCTTGAGACCCTAACCTTTAAAACCTCTACGCAAGCCCTTACTCAAAACATTTTGAAAATACTAAAGACACGTGTGAAAATCTCATTTGAAATGATTTATTCCCGAATACTGCCTAGATGATGGGGTATTTAGGAAACTTTTATTTCATTAAGTTTTTCATACAAGTTCTTAATTCGCATTAATAATAAGATTGATAAATAAAAGGTATAATAGTAAATTAAAATCTTAAATATAAACAGTCGCACCTAAGCTCTGCTTAGATGTTGGAGAGTCGGGGTGGTCTCATTATACTTAAGAATCTAACTTTTAAATTACATCCCATCCTACATAACATTCATTGGCATACATACGTTAACATGTTATTATCGGTAATTATTTGCACTATTCTGTCTTTAATTTTTAATTCACTGTTTGATGATAAAATATTTTATAATAAAAAAGAATAATACTTTAAAAAAAATTTGTGATATTATAAAACAAAATAAAAATAACATTCTGAAAGAAATAATTCTTGGTACTCTGCCTAGATGTTAGAGAGTCACTAACAATTATTTTCTATAAAGATTGTTATTTCATTTTAAGGATTATTGTGTTAAATCTTAAGTGAAAAGAGTTATTTTAAATTTTGCCTAGATGTTGGAGAATTTTAAGATAATTCTTTAACTTAAAGATTTTTTCAATATTTCTAAATAAAAAATTTAGCAAAATTTTATTTTTCCAAATGAAAAGAATTAGTGTTAAATTTCAAATTAAAACTATTTTTATCCAACATAAAAAAATAGCGCGTAATTAAATGGTACCAATTTATGGGCGTTGTGGGGATGCTAATCTTTCCCCACACGTAACTGACTCTCAGACCCAACCTGATTTTTGTAGACCAAAATTTATCTTTTTGATAAACTTTAAACCTATTTTTATAGTTTTATTAAAAGGATAAACTTTTGGGTGGCCAATCACACCCTAACAAAGATTGGTGATGACTCCCCTCATTTACTTCAATTTTAAAACTCTTTTACGTATGGCGGTCTCAAAACGTTACGATAGCTTGATGACTCCACTAGGAGTTTTGAGAGTCAGGTCAAATTTTAGGTATGCGCTATTAATAGCTATTGGATTTAATTGGTTTTATTTTATATTTAATCTAATTCACTTTATTTTAATTTTTCAAAATATATGCATACAAGTTAATAAATAAAATAAATTGCTTGTTAGCTATTACTTTATTTTGATTTTGTGTTTATGATTTATTCATGTTATTTTGATTAATACATTACTTCGCACACACTTTGCATATTTACTCGCATGCATGAGCTCTAGACCCGAGCTCTTTCCTTTTTAGGAGGAGGTGAAGTAGCTACGCTCTCGTGAGGTGATAACCTTCGCATTTGCTAGAGAAACACTTACACTCAGATTGAATCCTTTCCGTTAGTAGCCTGTAATGGGTGAGGATCGAAGAACCTTACTAGTCTATAACGGATGATGATGTGAAGAATAGTCTGGGAACTATTAGATGCATAAACCTTAACCCTGCATATCGTGAGCCGTATAAAGTTAGCCTAGGGTAGAGCCTTGTCGATTTTTTTATAGAAATAACCAAAAATGGGTGATAAAAGAAAAGCATTTTCTTGAAAAAAAATAAAATTTCTCTTTACATGTATTTCATTCATTTGGTAATTGTTCAAATTTTACAATTTCATAAAATATTTTAGAATAAAGTGATTTTTTTTAACATTATCCAACAAGCCAAAAAAAAAAAAAAAAAGGTTTTCAGAAAAATTAAAGATTTTTTTAAAATTTTTTGTTTATTGGCCCAATCAAAAAATCAATTTTCATGTCCTAGTTATTTTGTTTTTCCCTCTAAAAATTTTTTTTTTATATTTTGTTTCATCTTTTGTATTTCATACATCATAAAAAATAATACATGTATCCCATCCCATAAACATCATAAAAGGTAGTGTCAATTTCACTAGGTTGGCATAATACAAGCATTGCATCCCATGTAAAAATATAACATGCACTTGGTAGGTTCATGCATTCCATACAAGTATGTTGTATTAGTCATAGGAATACATCTCATCATTCATGTAAATATGTCATTGCATTTCATGCATATAAATTCATGAATGGTAGGGTTGTATGGAACAAACGTTGCATTTCATATCCCATTATCCCTGCAACATAATATTCCTTACATACACATTCATGACTGATAAAAATTTTCATTTGGGTCATTTGTACATATAAAAATTCATTGTCATAGGCATATATGCATTTCATGACATTTTTTAGCCATCGCATTCATGTATTCATACTTCGTGTGTCATTATTTTTGTGATATTCATTCAATAAGGGTAGTAATCTAGAATTTTTTATCTAAGTCCTGGAATAAGATGTCTATCTTGGTGGGAATCAGATTCTCAAAAATGGGAGATCAATTGGAAGCAAGGATTAGTGCTTTGGAGTTGAATCAAGAGGAATTATGGCTTGAGCTTCGAGAGATGAAACGACAAATAGCTCAATTGATAGAAATGATTAAAAGTAGTGGTATGGTTAAGTTAGTTGCTTCTCAAAGACCATTGTCACTTTCGTCAAGTCAAGGTCAATTGG
Source organism: Durio zibethinus (assembly GCF_002303985.1). Next base: position 25,110,587 of record NW_019168270.1, read on the forward strand.
CTCCTGTTAGTTTCAGCACTCTGCCAGAGCATGCTAAAGCATTGGGTGATTTGAATAGTGACCAAGGTTTGAGCAAACTCAAGAGAGGAATGGGTGAACTAGCCATGCAAATGACTGAGCTCAAAAGTTTGATTTCCAAAAATAAGCCAACTAGCTTCAAACAACTTCACAAACTATCCCAAGTCCAAACTCGTACCCAAATCCTTCTATGACTATTTTTAACCTCTTTTCCAAGCACCTAGGGTTAGGCCCCCAAATTTCATGCAACCACAAAAAATTTCACACCTGAATCCATATCCACCATCTCATATTTCACAATCGCCTGTTCAGTATGCTATCCCATCATTACCCTTTTAAACCCAATCTTCGACCTAAAGTTTTTTAATTCACCTCAAGACTAACAAGATATCATCTTTTCAGTAAAGCAAACCAACCATAGGACAAAAAAACTCTGGTAACACCAAAAAAAAAAATCCCTGTTGATCCAATACCCATGTCCTATATAAAGTTGTACCCATTATTACTAGAAAACTATCTCATTGCCCCTATCCCTGTTGAACCTCACAAACCACCTTTCCTCGAATGGTATGACCTCAATGCTCGATGTGAATACCATTTTGGCATCATTTGCCATTCTTTGAAAAATTACACAACTTTGAAACATAGGGTGCAAGTACTGATGAAAGCTGGATATCTTAGTTTTGATAGTAAAATAAAGCCAGCTATTCATGAAAACCTTTCATTGATCCATGTTGAGATGGTAGGTAGTGCTGTAGGTAACAATAAAGTTGATCGAAATGATGAATAAAAAGCTTTTAAAGTAAAGGGTTGTCTTTTCCAACACTCATAGTCAACTGTTTTTAGATTTTAGGTGAAACAAAGGGGAATGAGAGTAGGCTTAGCACTTTTGGTCCTAGCCCTAGAATGGTTTATGATGTGTAAACTTGATGCTTTTAAAAATGAATGAAAAACTTCTTTTAACTTAAATTTTCTATGAATTGATGCATTTGTTTATTTTATTGGCGTGCCTAAAAGAGTGTAAGAACGAATGATAGTTGCAAGTATGTTTTCACCAAACTTTTAAGACAGAAGGGATATATCTAGATGACCCATTTTGAATATAGGATGAATTCAAGTTTCCCCTCACCAAAGTAACAAAATTTGACTTGCATATCATGCATCATTTGCTTGAATTCATTGCTTTTCATGCCAGCTAAGGACAAGGAATGATAATTGTAAATATACTTTCGTCAAACCTTCGAAGTAATTTTTTTTATATAATAGAATTCACACCATGCATTTCTGACTTCTGGTAATTAATAAAAGGTTCAAGGATAGCTATTCTAAGAAATGAGGTCAGTTGAGTCTACACACTTATAGCACTCGAGTCAGTACCAAAATCATAAAAAATGAAGATGCTGATCCAATGAACAGAGTAGAAAAGGCTCAAGAGAAATTAGTGAAATAGTTACAGGAATGTAACAAAACATGAACAGACAGTTGGCAAAGTTGACAAAAGGAAAAAGAATTGTTGAAACACATAGGGCAAGGGAGAAAATAACTGTTAAGACACCATTGTATCCATCTGGGTTCACATATATTCAAGACCCTCATATACTGCAGGTACCTCTAGCAAATCATCAATCTTATTCTGTCAAGATACCATCAATTCAGACAAATGTCGATCTCAAGTGCACTCTTAATAACTCCACTGTTATGCCTAATGGGGATGATCCTAAAGAATCAAAAAAATTAAATAATGTGCCAGATCCATCAAGAGATATAATAATGAAAGATAAATTTGATCTGTTGAAAGAGAAATTGAAGGTAGTTGAAGGCCATGATGTGTACGGGAATATTGACGTCAATGAACCTAGTCTAGTGCTTGATCTCGTTATTTCATCAAGATTCAAAGCCCCATATTTTGAAAAGTATAATGAAACTGGATGTCCTAAAATATATTTGACTCAATACTGTCATAAAATGATTGGATATACTGGTGATAAAAAGCTGCTTATTCATGTCTTTCAAGAAAGTTTGACTGGGGTAGCAACTAATTGGTATTACAGTCTGAAAAACAGTCAAATTCGTACTTGTAAGGATTTATCACGGGCATTCTTGAAGCAATATCAGTATATGTTGAAGTTGGCTCTAGATCGATTAACCCTTCAAAATATGAGAAAGAACCCTAATGAGAGCTACAAAGGATATGTTGTTAGATGGAAAAATATAGCATCGTAAGTATAATCACCTCTTACCAATAGGGAGTTGAATTTTTTATTTATGGATACCCTTTTTTCTCCCTATTATGATAAGTTGATCAGTAATACTTCATCAGAGTTTACGAATTTATTGTTTGCTGTGGGTAGAATTGAGGATGGGATAAAAAGGAGAAGAATTATAGATATTGGTGATGAAAAAAAAAGAGATATTTTTATAAAACAAGCTCAAAAAATAATTGTTAGAGGACAAAATGAGAGAAATCTCACCATGATACAAAAAGATCCAACGGATGATTATTCACAATGGCTACCATATTGTCCCCAATCAATATTTTTGATCGATGATTTTCCTCGACCACTTCATTTATGTGCTCAAATTCTTTCACCACAAACAGAACCAAAGATCAACTTAAGCCATTCACAGAGTCGTAAGAGAAAGAGAGCCAAAGTGTATCATTCACTTTCAATACCTTAAGCTGAGCTCTTTACTTTATTGATAGAGAATCATATGATCTCTGTTGTTCCTGCAAGACTCAGAAAGTCTCCATACCTGAAGTGGTATGATCCTAATGCTAAATGTGAATTTTATGATGGAGTTAAGAGGCATTCCATAAAAGATTGTACTGCCTTCAAGGATAAAGTTTCAGCTTTGATCGACGAAGATACTGCAAAGTTTAAGGAGCTAGTTGGTGATTGATAGTAGTAAAATTGTAAGTTAGTGATACTAAAGTTGAAACATCAAAGGGGGAAACTTTTATTTATGTAACTTTGAATATCATCTCAAGAGTATGATCAAGATGATAAATTCTTTTTTACCAAGTCTTAAGGTTTACATTACATGAGTAAACATTGTGCATCACAGTGTTTTATTTCGTGTAAGTTTTGATATATAGTTAATTTTTTTTTAAATAAAAAAAAGAAAAAAGATGTTAGATATGAATAAAGCCCCATGTGGTAAAATATCGAGGCTAGAGAAAAGTCTAAAAAAAAGCAACAAAAAAAAAGTTTTGAGTTTAAGATGAATTGACGATCACTATTAGAAATTTTTTAAATATCTAAATGACAATTTGCTCATTCAATTGACTCTATTTCATCAGTCATGACCTCTTGATAGCCTTGAATTCAAATTTGTGAACCTTATTTTCACCGGATATTGTTGGCAATATTCTTTTCTAAGGCAATGAACAAATGAAACAGCCATTAAAAAAATGTGAGGTTCCTAGAAAAACAAGTCTATATGATTTTTTTTTTTAGAATTCAAATGTGATAATTTGATATGACAAGATTATGCTGCAGTTTCAAAATTTTCAAATCCAAGTTTTGTAAAATGCACTCAAACATACTACCCTTTCAGCTTTTTATCCCAAAATTGACTCGATCCTTTATCTTGAGGTATATTTGTGAGAAAAGAAATACATCATTACCTCTAAGGTAACTTGAGTTATGATTAACCATTTTGTTCTCTTTTTGTGGAATAACTTAGATCATTTGATACTTTAAACATGTTTACCCCACATAATCCTTTTCTTATCCATTTCATATGACCATTCTCTTGTAATTACTTTTATTATGGGTGGTTTGCTAAAATAGGGCATCTTTCATGAAACGTGTTACTGATAAAATGAATCTAAGTGTGAGCTATGAGGGCATAAAAAAAAACAACAACAAAAAGAAAAAGAAAAAAATTGGTTATAACATCATGCATTTAAAAAAATTTTGAGCAAATCCAAAAAAAGGTCCTGACAAAGTCAAAGTTTTGAAAAAAAAAAAGACAAAAAAAAAAGAAAAATTTTTTTGAGATAAAAAACCTTTTTTCAAGTTCATTTTCCTAAAGAGTAGTCTTCAATTTAAGTGTTTATGCTTGAAATGACAAATGATCATCTTTCATTATCCTTTCATAAAAATAAAAATTTATCTCTTGTTACCCATTTGAGCCTGATTGAATTCTTTCAAAATAAACCCTGACTAAGGATCACTTTCCACATTGAGGGTAAAAAAAAAGAGAATGCGTTTAAAGGTTAAGAATGAGAATGGAATCTCATGTGATAGGGGCAAAAACCCAATATAAAAGTTCATAAAAGTTTTGAATCCATTCAGTGAAAGGATAAAAAAAATGAAAGAAAAGGAAGAATAAAAGAAGAAAAAAAAAAAATGAATGGGTGGAAAGCATAAAATAGAATATACCTTAGAGTGTATCCTTCTAATGAAAAATGATCCTTAGTTTCAAATACACTTAAATACTTGTTTTGGGCCTTTTTATCATTTTCTTTGGCAACCATGAACCTTAACTTATATTACAACCTTTGAAAAGTCCATATTGGATCAGGTATGAAAGCTTAAACTTGAAGAGTTTCTCTTAAAAAAATAAACATGAATCTTTTGAGTTTCCCTTTTATTACCTAATCTCCTGTTTGAACCGTTAAACTTTTTTGAAAAAAAATTCTTTTGGATTAGATTTGAATTCTCAAGTGCATAGTGTGTAAAAAAAAAAAAAGAGAAAAATAGAAATAAAAGTGGCTCTAGGGTGAAAACCTTCAAAATGGCAGTCTAGAGCCAACCCTGAAAAGGTCACTCCTGATGCTAAGTATGATGGAGGCTAAACAAAAGTAAAGCCAAACCTTTTTGAAAGATCTAAAATATCAAAGCCATAAAAGTCTAAGATAGGTTGATTATTCCCAAATAACCCTTTAAAATCTCAAGCCCTTACAGCTGATCTTGACATACATCAAAATGTCGCATTTGGAGACTAAGAAAAATGTTGAATATGTTTGATTTTCAAGGAATTCATGCTTTTAGAAAAGCTTATGTTTCATTCGTGAGCTTGTATGCCTCTTTCACTCCCTTCAAGGGTTGGAACCTTTTGAATAAACATCACTATCTATAGAACTATTACATCCATTTGAAAAGAAAATCCTCACATTTTTCATTTTTGATAGGGATCGCCAAATTCTAAAAATAAAATAAATAAAATAAAATAAAATTTAAGCCCAGTTTATCTAGCTATCAATAAAATTTAAGCTCAGTTTATCTGGCTTCAAATGAAGCTTTAAGCCCAGTTTATCTAACCATCATTGAAATTTAAGCCCAGTTTATCTGGTCATCAATGAAACTTTAAGCCCAGTTTATCTGGTCATCAATGACATTAAAGCCCAATTATATGGCCTCAAATAAGGTTTTAAGCCCAGTTTAGCTGACCTTCAATAAAATTTAAGTCCAGTTTATTTGGCCCTAAAAGAAGTTTTAAAGTTTCAAAGTTCTATCCAGAATAAAAATTCTCGATGCATAACCTTTTAAAAGATCTTGCATTTGCATTACTTGTATCATGAGAAAAACATTTGACTTACAAAAAAAAAAGATATTCAAATTTGTATTTCTCATCTGTGCATCATGAAAGGGATATTTGTATTTGCATCACTTACATCTATACCACAAGAGAGACATTCGTATTTGCATCACTTGCATTTGCACTTGCACAAGATATTTGCATTCGCATCACAAGAAAATTCGCATTTGCACTACCATGGCATCTGCATCCTAAGAAAGGTATTTATAGGAGCATTTACATGAAAAGAACATTGTCATTGTCAAATATAGTTGCATCAAGCATTCACATTTTTGCATTTGCATTGAGATTTGTATTTTTACCAACATTTGCATTAGCATCATTTGATCAAGATAGACATTTGTATCATTGATTGCATTCATTAACTCTGATTGGGGAAAAGTAATTTTCGAAAAATTTTTAAATTTTCAAAGTTTTATTGCCTCTGATTGAGAGGAGCATTTAAAGATCTTGATTTCTAAAACCTTCGGTTATAATTTTGATTCGTGGTGTTATCTCGATCGATTCATTATTCTCAACTTACGGTGTTGTCCCAGTCGATTTTATAAGACCTCCGGGCATGATTTCTGTAAGACCTTCGAGCATGATTTCGATTCGTGGTATTGTCTCAATTGATTCTTTATTTCTCGATTCACGGTGTTATCCCAATCGATTCTTTACTTCTCGACTCGCGATGTTGTCTTGGTCATTTTTGTTTACGTCTCGACTTACGGTGTCATCCCGATCGTTTTCTTTATCATTTAACTTGTAGTTAAAAAAAAAGAAAAACTTTTAAAAAATCCATTATTTGCTTCTGGACAAAATCGTTATCTTTATCTTTACTCTATTACTGATTTTCAGTAATGTGTAAAGAAGGGTAGCTGTAGACACCAAATTTTATCATGGTCTACATTTTTTTAATAATAATAATTTTTTAAATAATAATAATAATATTATTATTAATTTAATTAATTAAAAAATTATTTTTTAAATCAAATTATTAAAAAAAAGGAAAAAAAACAAACAAAAAATCCAAACAGAAGAAAAAACAAACTAGAAAGGGCTGGTGCCAGTGGGTGCCGTACGGCACCGCTGGCACCAGCCCTTCCACTACCCCAGCCATCATACCACCACCCATACCTTGCCAGACACACGCTCAACCTACTACCACTATCTCAGCCCTATAAAAAACCAGATTTCCTTTCTTTCAGTCTCTTTGGGAAGCACTAAAACCAATAGCCACCACAAAAGAAGCCTATATGACACACTGTTATTCCTAACCCCAATCAACCCCTCGTCCATCAGAAACCCCTCTCCCAATAGAAACACACAAACATAAATAAAAAAAACAACATAGTCCTCATCTACGACGAGGAACGATCAGCACCGAGCAAGTCCTGCAAAATAACTCAAAAACAAAAGGTCAGTTTTTAAAAAAAAAAAAAAAACCGTAAGCTTCAAGCCCCACTCGTTGAAAAACGCTTCTGGAAGTTTTTTGGTGTTTTCAATCATCGATGAAAACCATTGACGGTGAACCAAGCGATGGTCGGTGCGACAGTCTGGCGATCGAATTCTGGCGGGGGCCGGAGAGAACCAAGAGCTCTGAAAAAAAATTTGTGTAAAAATGGTGAAATGAGCTGAAAAAAATTAACTTTTATAGAAAACATTAAAAGCAAAACGACGTCGTTTTGAGCATAGAGCCAAAACGACATCGTTTCAGGTCAAGAAGGATCCGCTCGTTGACCCGGATCTGACCCAGTATCCCCGTAACCCGATCCGTTGACCCATTCTTTTTTACAACTACTGATCAATCCAATTGGGTTGAACCGAACTGCTCTCTAGATCGGTCTGAATCGTTCCTCAATCGGTTCAATCGAAGCGCGCGTCAAACTGACCCCTTTTCGATCCAATTGAGCCACCGTTGACCGATCCGATTCAAGTAAAAAAAAAATTTTTTTGAATTTTCTTTTTTTTATATAATATTATTTTTGTTATTTTAAGTTTTTTTTATATATTTATGCATGATAAGTTTTAAATTTGTTAGGATAAGTTTTTTAATTATTTTAATAATAATAAAAATGAAAGTAAGTAAGATAATAATTAAAAATATATATTAAAAATGCTTAAGATAATAATAATAATAATAATATAATAATTATTATCATTTTCCTACCTAGATGTTGGAGAGAATAAAAAATATTTTCTAAAAAATAATTTCCATCGGGAATTATTATTAATAAATTTTCATAAAAAGAAATATATAAGAAATTTTTAATTAATTTTAAAAATCATTAAAATCGAACTTGCTTCGAAAATCTGCCTAGATGTTGGAGATTTTTAGAGATGTTCATATTTTCTTAAAAACGAAATCTTAAACACTAATTCTTAATTTTCAAAATCCTAGGTTTCTAAAACCTTTAAAATTCAAAATCCCCTAAAATCCAAAATCCTTTAAATCCAAACTCCTAAAATCCAAAACTCCCTAAAATCTAAAATCTCAAACCTTTAAACTCTTAAATCCAAAATCCTTTAAATCCAAACCTCTAAAATCAAAACCCTTAACCTTCCATACCTTAAAACCAAACCCTAAAACCCTCAAAACTTAAATCCAAACCCTAAAATTCGAATCTTCAAAATCTTAAGACCCTGACTTTAAAACCTCTACGCAAGCCCTTACTCAAAACATTCTGAAAATTTTAAGGACACGTGTGAGAATCTTATTTGAAATTATTTGTTCCCGAATGCTGCCTAGATGATGAGGTATTTAAGAAACTTTAATTCATTAAGTTCTTAATTCGCATTAATAATAAGATTGATAAATAAAAGGTATAATAGTAAATTAGAATCTTAAATATAAACAGTCGCACATAAGCTCTGCCTAGATGTTGAAGAGTCGAGGTGATCTCATTATACTTAAGAATCCAACTTTTAAATTACATCTCATCCTACATAACATTCATTGGCATACATCGTTAACATGTTATTATCAGTAATTACTTGTACTATTCTGTCTTTAATTTTTAATTCACTATTTGATGATAAAATATTTTATAATAAAAAAGAATAATACTTAAAAAAATTTTTATGATATTATAAAATAAAATAAAAATAACATTATGAAAGAAATAATTCTTGGTACTCTGCCTAGATGTTGGAGAGTCACTAACAATTATTTTTTATAAAGATTGTTATTTCATTTTAAGGATTATTGTGTTAAATCTTAAACGAAAAGAATTATTTTAAATTCTATCTAGATGTTGAAAAATTTTAAGATAATTTTTAACTTAAAGATTTTCTCAATATTTTTAAATAAAAATTTTAGTAAAATTTTATTTTTCCGAATGAAAGGAATTAGTGTTAAATTTTAAATTAAAACTATTTTTATCCAACATAAAAAATAACGCGTAATTAAATTATACCAATTTATGGGCGTTGTGGGGGTGCTAATTCTTCCCCACACGTAATCGATTCTCGGACCTAACCTGATTTTTCGTATATCAAAATTTATCTTTTTGATAAACTTTAAACCTGTTTTCATAGTTTTATTAAAAAGATAAACTTTTGAGTGGTCAATCACACCCTAACAAAGATTGGTGGTGACTTTCCTCATTTACTTCGATTTTAAAACTCTTTTACATTTGACGGTCCCAAAACCATTACGACAATAAATGATCTAGAACTATATCCATAAAATGCAAGTATTGAGTAAAGAATGCCTTTGTAAGCTCTTTTCAAGAGTGGATACGAGTTCTATCTAATTAAACATACCATCTAGCTACAGAACTCATAAGGCTATCATGGAATATGTGTATCAACAGCCTTTCGTCTCAAGCATACGTAGTCATTTTTTGACAATACATGGTTACATGAGTCATCGAGCATTTGCTTTCATCATACTTTTCAAACTTAGGGACTTTAAATTTAGGTGGGATGATGTCTGAAACTAAACAAGGCTTAGTCGCATCCATAGAGCCCTAAAAATCAATTTTTTTATAGCTTTAAGTTTTTTCTTCTAGCGATTTTATCTTTTGTTGGAAACTTGAGTCCTTTACTGTCTTAGTTGCTTTTATTTCTAACTTTTCTATCTCTATAGGATTATCCAAATCTAGTACCTAAATCGAATCTGAAGATTTCATTCCTAAGGTAGAAATAGCTTACCCTTGAAATTGGGTAGGTCCAACATTTATAGGTCTACTGGGATAGACAAATGGGTACCCTTCAATGAATAGTGTTACTTGTGGTTGAGCCCTTTGAAAAGTTTGAGCTTTATGTGGAGTAAAACCTGATGGATACGAAGGATCTTCATCATTTTGTTGTTGATAACCTTATTGAGAAACTTTTTTTCTAACCACTTTCTTTCCTCTTTCCATCTTTCTCATCATTTTATCATCATATTAAGTTACTTTTTTATCTCATCTTATGCTCTTTTGATCTTATCCATTCAATTGACTTGTTTTTGTTTCATGATTCTTATTTAAATCTTAGTGTTGTACAAATGGCGAGTAGGATGAATCAAAATTTTTGGTAGGTGAGCTATTCTTGATCCTCTATTACCATAATAGTTGTGAATTAAGATATGATATTTTGATGTTTTACTCAAACAAGTGCATGAATAAATGCACGAAAGAAAAATGGACAAAAATAAACAAGATGCATTAAGAAAAATTTTGCCACATATCAATTAATAACAAACGATTCTTATTACTGATCCAAAGTTACATCCATAAAAGCTTAAAGTCTATTACCTATCAAAGAAACTTCTTTATCTACTAACATTGATTCTATACCTAATCAAGAAATTTTAGTAGATTCAGGCTATGGTCCCAACTGGTTGTACTTTTATCTTTAATTTTTTGACCTTTTTTTTTCATTTTTACAGCCTTATGTAAAGCCATACTGATTTGTTCAAACAAGTGTTTCAGTTGTTCTTGGTTTGCCATGTATGCATTATGTCACTATTCTCTTTTATCAAGGTATTCTTGGCATTCCTCTTGTAAATGAAAACCTAAGCTTTGACCTCATTGACAGCCTTCTAAAGCATCAAATTATACCTCTGAATTTCTAAGAATACATTTTCTTTTTCTTGAATTTTTACTTACAGCTATTTATTCTCTTTCAAGAGTTAAGCTAGTTTAGGAGTGGTAGATGAATGTGTCTTATTTAAATCAATGAACAAACTCTTCTATCCATATCTATCTTGACTGATCTGCTAAATTTTTCTTTTTTGTCACTACATACTTTCTTTCATTTTTTTTTAGCCTTTTGTTTTCATGTTCTAATTTTTCTTTTTCTTCTTATAACTTTTGCTTTGCAATTTATGCTTCTAGCAAAAAATCTTGAGGCTTTGGAGAAATTGGACTAGATGGTGTAGACACCCAATTTGATCCAAGCCCGGATCAATTGGGCCTGGCCCAAATGGGTAAGCCCAATTCGGTTCTTATTTTGTATTATTTTTATTTTTTTTTCTTTTGTATTTTATGTATTTTATTATTTATTTATTATTACTATGTATTAATATATGTATATCTTTATTTTTTTCTGTTAATATTTATATGTATTTTATTTATATAGTTATATATTTATTACTTTATTATAATTTATTTATTATTATTATTTTTTTATCTTGTAATATTTTTTGGATTTATCTTATTTTATTTTTAATTATCTGTAAATTTTTTTTTGTTTATTTGATTATTATTTTTTTTTCTTCTTTCTTTTTTCTGGAGCTGTGATTGAAGGCTGAAGAATCCTACTGTGAATGGGGGTTCAATCAGAAGAGTCCAGATTGGATTCAAAGATTGAATCCCCGTCCAAAGAGGAATTGTGATCAATCCCTATAAAAAAAACCCTCCGAAACAGAAGCAAGGGACACAGAAAAAAACAGTGAGCAAAGCTACTGATTTGAGAGAAAATGGGCGTATAGAAAGTTAAGAAAAGAGTTAGAAGGGTTTTGGGAATTAGCAGAAATTTTTTGAAAAATTTTGGCACTTTTTTTTCTGGGAATTTCTGGAAAATTCCAGATTTCGGTTGAATTTTCCGACGAAAGTTATATTTTTCGATGAAAATTTTGGCCAACCTTAAAGTTTTCGGTTAGCTGCCCAATTTTCGATGAAGAATCCCAAAAATCGGTGAACTTTTGATGAACTTCCGGTGAACTTCCGACGAAAAACCAATATTCCGATGAAAAATCCTAGAATTTGATGAATCTTCAACCGGAGTTCTTCAGCTGTTTAGAGAGACGCGAGAGAAAAAGAAAGAAGAGAGAGAGAGGAGAGGAGCTTTCTACCGAAAAACAGAGGGAAGAGCCTTATATACCCTCCCAAAATGACGTTGTTTTTGCCTTAAGTGACCCAGAGGATCTGCACGTTTTGTCGAGACCCGACCCGAGCGTCGACCCGCTTTTTGACCCGCGCGTGTCTCCCCCTTCAAACCAATAGCCAAGCCGAGCCGAGGTTTCAAGCCGCTTCTCCGAGCCGTTTTTTCTTCCTTGAGCCGAGCCGTACACTGAGCCGCTCCAGATTTTTTTTTTTGAATTTTTTTATTTTTTTATTTTTTATTTTTATTTTTATTTATTTTATTTATTAGATTATGTTTATTTAATATTTTTTCTCTTTATTTTATTTTTATTTTTATTTTTGTTTTACTTTTTTTTATTTTATTTTTTTTATTTTCATTTTTATTTTGTTTTAGTATTCAATTTTCTTTAAATAAAAATAAAAAAAAAATCTTTTTGGGAAAAGTTGAAAGTATCGATTTTCTTTAAAAATAAAATTTAAAAAAAAGGGTTTTTTTTTTTAGGAAAAGATGAAAGTATCAATTTTCCTTGAAAATCAAAGTTTCAAAAAAAGGTTTTTTTGAGGAAAAGTTGAAAGTATCAATTTTTCTTAAAAAATCAATTTCAAAAAATCAATTTTTGGGGAAAAGTTGAAAGTATCAATTTTTCCTGCACAAGAACAATCATCTTTTCTTTCCTTTTTATTTTGATTTTGATTTTTCTTTAAATAATCCGACGACAGAGCCTCTACAAGTGAAACAGTAGTTTTTCTTGCATACTCTTGAGGTGAGGGAATTTTTTCAATTTTTTGCTAAAAGTATTAGAATCAATTGAGAATAATTTTCAATAATTAATTACTCGATAAAATTTTAAGGCTCATTGGATAACACAAATTTAAGCTGGTACCATCTTTTGATGGGCGTTGTGAGGGTGCTATAACCTTTCTCACACGTAACCGAACTCCCGAACCCTGTTCTGGTTAGTAGACCTGAACCTATTCTTTTAGGGACCCTTAAACTTAGGTGTTCCCTGAAAGGACAGATTCCATAGGTGGCCAATCGTACCTAGATAAAAGAATATTGGTGGTGACTCCTAAAAGTCAATGTCTAGCGATAGATCCCCGGATCTAAACATTATGACAGCTTGGTGACTCCGCTGGGGACTCCGAGAGTCAGGCCAGTAAATAATTTGTGTTATCCAAAAGCCTAATAAAATTAAACCTTTTTTGTATATATGTGTTATTATTCATTTATGTTTATTTACTTTGTTAATTATGTCATTCATGTGCATGTGCATAACATGAGCTTTACACCCGAGCTCCGTCCCTCTAGGAGGGAGTAAAGTACCTATTGCTTTCATGAGGTCTAATGCCTCTGTAGTGGCTAACGAAATACTTCCACTCAAATTGAACCTTTTTCGCTTGTAGCCTGTAATGGGTGAGGATTAGGGTGCTTTACTAGTCTGTAATGGACAAAGATATAAGGAACAATTTGAGGACCTTTAGACTTTGACCTTAAAATCGCATATAGTGAACCTTAAGAGTGCCTAACCTATAGATAGAGCCATCACTCTTCCCTTTTAGAATTGACCAAAAGCATAGGATTCATCCCTTTTACTTTGTGTGATGTTTAAATTTACTTAGTTATTTATTCTTTTTCTGGGTATACTAACTGTTTTCTTATTCTTTTGCATTAGTTCATACACATATCATAAAGTTGCACAAAGAACATTTGCTTGAAAAAATGGTCTTCAACAAATTTTTTCATGGACGCCAATGAACGCTTAGTTTGTTCTTTATCAGTATTAGCACCCTGTGAGACACCCAATGAAATAAGGGCCCAGTCAGAAAAGACTCAACTGAAAATGAGAGATTGCTTGCCAATTGGGTATGATTCTACTCTATCTCAAGAAACATCTATCCTCCTTAAATAAAATAATTTAAAAATTTTGGTTGATATCTGAAAGAAGATGAGTCCGTCAAGACAAGAGCAATTTTGCCAAAAACATGGGTATATAGCCACCTTCTAGTAGTGGTTGTTGATGATCAACTAATTAGAGCTGTAACACAATTCTGGGATCCTGCATACAGGTGTTTCATTTTTAATGAAGCTGATATGACTCCCACCATCGAAGAATATTCGATCTTGTTGGGTTTGCATCTCAAGACTCCTGACAAGATATATGTCAAAAAGCATAAGTCAAGATTTCGTAAAAGTCTGGCTTAACTCATGGGGATAGACAAAAAAGTTGTGGATTCTCATATGAAGAAGAAACAAGAATAGGTTTACCTATCTTGGAAGTTCTTTCATGAGTTTTTGATGCAACATGCCAATGAAGAACGGGGGTTAGACATATTTGCCTTGGCTATATACGAACTAGTGATCTTTCCAAAGGTTTTGGGACATATTGAGATAGCGGTGATTGCTTTCTTCAAAAGTGTGATCAATGACTATAATCCTTCAATGGTAATATTAGCAGAGACTATCAGATCTTTTAGTTATTATCGTCGAAATGAAGGGCACTTCATAGGATGCATACAGTTATTATACTTATGGATGAAAAGCCATTTTGAACAAGGAAATGGTGCTTTCTCGAAGCTTTATATCCGTAATCATTTTTCGATCAAGAAATTCTGTGAAAGTGGGTGGTCAAAGCGAAAGTCTAAACAAGAATGGATAACTTTCTTATAAAAGTTAGAAAGTGCCAGGGTGAGATGGTTGGCCTCATGGATGAATTGCGAGCCTATGTTGTATCAATGTGGGGATAGTACAGTGGTTCCACTTATGGGTTTATGAGGAGTGATGAATTATGCACCACTCTTAGTGAGAAGGTAATTTGGGGGAGAACAATTTATTCCTATGACTTATGGGCTTCATCAGTTAGACTTCTCTTACAGTGAGCCTAAAGCATTTCAAAGGATGAATGAGATGATTAAAGCATGAAAAAATCCTCAAAGAGTGAGTCCTAGACCGCTCACTGAAAAAGTCACTCCATGGTACTTAGTTTGGAGAAGAAAGAAAAGACAAGAAATGGTATTCACTTATGAAATCTCTCAACCACCAACAGAAAAAAAAAACTTGAAGAGACACCATCAGAGTTAGAGCTGGCAACAAAAGAATTTGAGTCTGAAAAGAGCAAGTTAAAGCAAGAGATTCAGAAGCTTCAAGAAGAAAAAGCTCAGTGGAAAGGTAGAGCTGAAAGTTATGAAGTTAAAGTTCATAAGATTGTTAGAGAACGTGATATAGCTACTGAAGATCTAGCAAAGTTACACCAGGAGCATAAGAGGCTATGTGTGAGAGAAAAAGCCAAAGAAATAACAATTGTCGAGCTGACTGAGAAAAATACAAGATTGAAACAAGAGTATACCGAATTGGAAGAAGAAAGCACCGAAGCACAAGCAGAAATTAACATGCTAAACAATTATTTGATCAGGCAAAGTCAAAAATTGGATGAACAAAAAGACCACATCGTTGCATTGGTTAGAGAACATAGAGAATTATCATACCAAGTCTGGTGTGGTAAAAGAGAGAACTTAGAAAGACAAAAATACATTGAGCACTTAACAACCCAAATCCATAAAGGGGTATGTAAGGCAAGAGAGATGGTGGAAGAGGCAGAAGTATTAAGACAAGTGGTGGCCCCAGTAGGAGAACATGGATAGTGTCTCTTGAACTTCATAGAAAAAGCCAAGGCCCAATATGAACAGATCAAATAATTTTATGGCTATAATTCTAGGATGATAAACTCAATATAGATCAAAGTTTTTTGGAATAAATGAAATTTTTTAGTTGAATACCATTTTAAGGTAAATGTTCTCTGCATACATACATTTTTCATGCATTGCATTCTCATTCATTACACTTAACAAAGTAACCATGTGATGATCATACAAATTTACTAATTCTAAGATATGGTACTCAAGGTTCCAGGATAGCTTCATCTAACGAAAATCCTGCCCATCGACACAACACAAGATCCAAAGCAAGGTAAATGGAGCAAGAAAATTTCTATAGATTTGAAAAATAGAAAAAGCACAGAAGAAGATTGAAAGTGAGCTAAGCAAGATTCTGGAGGCTCTTAATAACATGAATAAAGGAAAAAGAGTTGAAGAAAATACAAGCCAGCAAGTTCTCCCATTACAAGAAATGGTTGACCCTTTGTATCCTCCAGGTTTTGGCCCACCTCAAGCTCATTCTGCTCAAGAGGTCTCACCACAACACTTCGCATATTCGACATATCCTGGAATGCCATCAACTTTTAACCCAGGGTAGTATAACAGTTATGTAAATCCTGTCTTCACTGAAAAAGCCACAGAACCAATTCTTGATCTAGATGATTTAAAGAGAAAGAAAAAAAAAAGATAAGAGTGAAAGTTCAGGAAAGTTCCAAGATTAGCATGCTAGAGCAAAGGCTACAGGTTGTGGAAGGATTTAGCTTTTATGGGTCAGTTGATGCTGCTGGGCTCTGTCTAATTCTTGATGTGGTTATTCCTCATAAGTTTAAAGTATCAAAATTTGAAAAATATGATGGTACAAAGTGTCCCAAAACCCACATCACCATGTATTGTAGGAAGATGGACAGCTCATGCACATGATGAAAAACTCTTGATGCATGTTTTTCAGGATAGTCTTA
>NW_019168270.1:25128036-25302740 GCF_002303985.1 Durio zibethinus
GGTCCAAAGGAGCTAAATTTTAAGTTGCAGCAAATCTTAATAAACAGAAACAGACCATCCAAAATTTTAACGCCAAGCGTTAAGAAGATGCACACTATCCACACCCAACTTTGTTAGAGTCTGTAAATACATGAGCTTCCCTCTGTGTAAATGAGCTTTGCTACTAACTTGGTAGATGCCATGTGAATTAAAGGAAGTAAACGGAAAGTAGCAGCTCGAGGAGATTTAGTTTGGTCTAAAATATGAATCTCTCTCTTTTTTATTTTATTTTTATTTTGACCTGTTAAAGCTGTGTTTGGTTTCATTAATTTCTGGCTCGCACAGGCTTTCACTTGTAAGGATTGAACCGAATCAAACATCGCACCGGTTCATCCAAAAATTAAGATTAATTTATTGCAAAAACAAAAATTATTATAAGTTATTAATAATCAGTCTTCCATACCAAATAGCTTAAACTTATTAAAATCCGTAAGAAAAAAAAAATTTAAAATATATAATTTTTTGTATTTAAAATTATCAAAATTTGAACTTTAATAATTGAAATTAAAAGTTTAATATTCTATCAATAAGACACATAGTAATTGACAAAGATACAATAATTTTGGAGATACATAAAAAGTAACATTCAGGCTATAATTTTGGAGATGGTTACTTGTGATCGTCGACTCTAGGTTTTCTTTAAGCAGATTAAATGTTTTGGTTCAATCATTTAGTTTCTAGAGATTTTATATAGAAGATATTTCCTTCTATTTTATTGAGAAATGAGAAAGTGTCATGACTTTAATTTGGTAAATAATTTTGTATGTATGACCGAATATGCTTAAGACGGTTTTTTGTTTTAGGAAAAAAAAAACACGCTTGGTTGTAATAATTTCTTATCTGTTGGGTGGATGCTTGCAAGGTGTGTGATTAAATGTGAGTTTCGCCTTTTGACCTTTTATCCTACTGGTTATGCATACGGATTTCTTTTCCAAATTTTGACCAACAATGACCCATAAATTTTGAGTTTCTGACTTTCATACTATAATTCACACACAAATATATATATATATATGATATGGTATTTGTAGAGCTATTGATGGCAGAAATCAAATTAAGTGGTAATTAAAAGATAAATTTTGAGGTCGAAACAGACAACGAAAGTGAGGTATAAGCAAGGGACTGTACATTTGACAAGGCATTTGCATGGAATTCAACATCTCAAGGATAAAATTTAAAACAACTCTCCCAAGGTACGTATATATATGTTCTCTGAATTCACTTTCAAATTGTAATGTCTTTTTTATGGTAAATATTTGTTCTTAATTTAGTGAGTGCTGAAGAGTGTTGCAATAGCTTATTGTAACATATGTAATATACTTGTTACATCGAAATTGACTTCTTTTAGTATGAAGAAAATTATTATTAACAAATCAAAAGTTAAAGCTGATTCACCATTTCATCTGAGTTTAATTTTAACATCCGAACATTTTGTTCAACAATTAATGTATGGTTCATAAAGTCATAAACACAAATGTTCGAGAACCAAGCTTCCAAAATATCTCCCTCTCAAACAAAATCTCCTCTTCGCATGTCCACATTCCACTCGATGGCTAGAAAAAAGAAAGAACGAACTTGTTCCCCAACATTCCCGATTCCCCTTCAGTTCAGTTAAACACCAATCCGAATCAATGAAACTATTTCATTTCAGCTCAGGTATTTTCTTCCTCTACTGATCTATGTTCCTTTCCTTTATATAAACCCCCGGTCGCCCGTTCCTTTTGCTTAACACCAAGAAAGAATATTACACAACATTCATAGACCTTGAGGTTTTCAGTTTCCAGCACTGCTTCTCAAATATTGGGTTTTTTAATGCCTGTTTGGAAACAAAAACTGGGTCGGTGATGATGGAGGCTGAAAAAGGCTTACCATCCTAGTATGAAGTTCTATGGGTCAAGGTGGATGCTTCTACTGAAGATATCAAGCGTGCTTATCAAAAGCTTGCAATGGTAAGCTCTTTTTTTTGTCAGGAACAAAGATACGATTCGTTTAGGGGTAATTTTTGGCTTTTGGTGCCGTGTTGACAACAACTTTTGAAGCAGTTTGAACAACATGAACTTATGGGTTTTTTTTTTTTTTTTGTGCATATGTTGGTGCAGCATTGGCATCCGGATAGGCGGACGAGAACAGCTTCTCTATTGGGTGAACCTAAGTATAAATTCCAGCAAATTCAGGAAGCCTATTCGGGTAAGCAAGTTGACTAGGACCTTTTATCACCCAATATTCCAGCTTAACTTGCCTTACTGGTTTTGTTGTATATTAGCTTGGTTAATTCCAGTTTGTTATAACTTCAATTTTTTTTTTCTTTTGGCAGTTTTATCAGACCAGAGGAAGAGAACTCTGTACGATGCAGGATTATATGATCCTGAAGATGATGAGGTATTTGTTCTTTTTTCGAAAGTTTGGTATTCCTTCCCTTTCACTTTTCAATAGTTGCTTAAAATTGAATGAACAATATTTTGTTTGGCAGGGCTTTTTAGATTTTGTAGCGGAAATGATCTCTCTCACGGCGCAAACGAGGTAAGAGGTAATACATTTGCAGCCTTAAGGAAGAAGCTACAGAAAATATTCTGGGATGTGGCACAAGGATTTCAGCCATCTTCATGGTTTTGTGGATCATTTGAAGATTCATGGTAGCTGAAATAGGACAAAATGGGATTCGAATAGGATGAGTGATAGACATTCACATGTATACGGGGCCCAATATGTATGAAAGCATTAGTTATTGAAGTTACTCCTTTAATTAACGCGGATGAATGTGAATCATTTTCAGTTTCTCAAATCTCTGGAAAACAAGCCTAGAATGAATGGTGATGGTCACGCTTGTTAGATTTTGTTGACTGATGTTTAGTATTTGGGATTTGGACTTTCACTTTTGCCATGGCATGATGCTATTGTGAGCAGCTGGATCAGAGTGGTTAGGGTTCTACAGTTCTACACTGCATCTGTAAAACTTTGCTCATACTATTGTTTTGTGTTCACTATCATACAGTGTCGTTCAGCAAAATGCGAATGAAGTGTTTTTTCCGAAATTGATTTCTTCTCTGTGTTTTTTCAGTATGCTTCCCTCGACTGCTTTAGAGCTGTTATACTAACGAACCTAGCATTAATTTCACAATCTTGATAATATTTTGAATGCTGATAAGTAAAAAATTTAAGCTAAATTTAAATTTCACCGTACTTTCGATGCGATGCGATTCAACTCATCCATTATTAGTTAAATTCAAATATTAATTTTAATAAAATCTATTCAGTATAAATTTTTTATTGAATTTTTTTTTTCAATTACAAATGCAATACTTTTTTTTTCAATTAATACAGCTATAATAACATTTATTATTTTTTTATCAAAACCAATCTCGTCACTCTGAGCCTTAAAACATGTTAGCTGACTAAAGGCGGCATGGGCAAAGTTGAACGGAGAACGCAGTGTTTGAACTTCAGAGTAACATATGAGCCCAACAATCCCACTGACCAAATCCCCACCAACTTGCTTGATTTTAAACAGCCCATTCATGTAATAAATTGGGTCAGCCTCATCAAAAACTTCAATAAAACCTTTTACAGTCCCTTGTTTTCAAGGCTTAAGCCTTAAATTTTGAGCTGGGTCTCCTCAATCATTGAAACGATGAGTATCTGTATTTTAAATGGCATATAGGAAGGTTCCAAAAGCAATGCTTTGGAGTTAATTTTGTATGATTTTAGGGAAGTTGAGCGGAAGGTATGCATACAAAATGGGTGGCAGATGCTTTAAGAAAATGGGACGGTGGCCTTTCTTATCATTAACAAGTAATTAACAAATAACAATTTCTTCTTATTCACTCATCTTCCGGTGGGCATTCCATTTTTTTTCCCAACTTTTTTTGCTCTCCTTTTGCTTCCCTTTCTTCACGATTATGTCCACTTACTCTCAACCCTCTTCTTTGGTCCCCTATTCCCACTAGATTAATCTATAAATCTAAGTAGGTTAGGTTTCATGTTCAAAGAAACTATAAACAAAAAAAAAAAAAATCCTCATCTCAATTTACCAATTGCAAAATAATTTTACTTTTATTAAGTGGCAGATTTCAAATTTTTTTAAGATATCCACTTATAATATATAAAATTATCTACGATTTATAAATTTTATCAAAAAAATTTTTAGAGAAAAATTTTTAGATGCTCAGCAAAAAAATTTTCTTTAAATTTTTTTATTTTTCAATTTTATGAGTGTTCATGGGCATCCTATCCAACAACATGGATTCACCTTTGCTTCTATTGCTAATTATTATCTGTCCATTTGATTTTTTTTTATATAAAAATAAATATAAAATAAAGAATAATACAAAACCAAAAGCAAATAACAAAAACTAAAAGGGGTAGTCTTCTGGGTGGGGATATTGACAATTGTTTGTTTTCTTATGCTTTCCCATGGGCGACGACCATTTGTTCAAACTTTTCATATTCAATTATTTTCATTTTCCTTTATGTTGTCTTTTTTTTTTCCCATCATTGCCAATAAACCTTATGCTGCAGATAAACAACTACTATACAAATTATAAAGCAAATTGTAGTAATAAAAAATAAGTACAATACTTCTGTGATGCAAAGAGCTGTTGCAATTGATAGCCATCTCTCACCCACCAGCCTACTGATTTTGACCTCAATGTGTATATATCCCTCTTGGCAAAGAATCAAACAATTCATTTTCTGTATTTGATGTACTATTTAAGATCAAATCATACACAGCTCAAAATCCCATTAAATTCATATGCAATCCAAGCCCCAAATTAGTGGACTCTTTGACCTCTTTCTACGGTGGCTTCAAGTCCATTTTCAGTTTCTTTTTTTTTTAAATAAAAAATGAAAATTTTCTTTTGTTAAAATAGAAGAAATATTTTTGCATGCTGGATTGTGCTAAACATTTTTATTTTATGGATTTGATTGGTATCCCACATATATATTTATAAAAACTTCGATTACTAGACATTTCTTTCTAATGCATTAATCATGTGCACAATATGAAGCATTCCAAAGTAGGTTTATTGAACTCATGATCTATTTCAATTGCGGTTCAATTATTAATAAAATGTAACATATAATAGAGTTAATTTAAATTTCATCACCTATAATTTTTTTATTTTTAAATTATAATATCTTAATAAAAAAATAGACTTAATGATCATCAAACAATAATTATTGAAGCGAATTGTCTTAAAACTGTTTAGGCTGTACACATGATTAAATACTATAAAATAATATACATTTGCAAGCGAAATTTTTTGGAGTAAGGAAAACTTCGTGCTTGATAGTTTATCTTTTTCGTCTACTCAAATCAATCATTTATATCCTTCCAAAGACTATAAAACTATTTATGAAATACGTACATAAGCGTGCAGTGATTAAAATTTTCAAGAACCCATTTTTCTAACAATTTAAATAAATAGTGGGAAAGTGTAAATGGTGGGGGTTGGACGCTCCTTTTTGGATCATTCCATGATTCTCACATGCAATTGGATTCCCTTGTTACACAAGGCAACCAGGCTTCCTTGGTAGCAAAAAAGAAAGCCCTTAAGAATACGTCTCATTCACTCCATTTTGCCCCCTGAAATTCTAGCTTTCTTTGCATCCCAATTCACTTTTTAGCTTTTCAAAGTCTTTCATGCACCCAACAACGTAATAACACCGCTAGCTCTTCCAAACTCCTCATCCCTTCTCTTCTGTCTAAGAGATCAATATTTCCTCATCTGAGCTGAAAAAAAAAAGGAGTTCCAGCAATCGGATTCACTACGATGTCGATTAAAACGAACCGTTTCGATCCTCTAATTGTAACACTAACCATAATCTTTGTAACCGCCACTGTTGCATATCCCATCAAAGGTTCGGAATCCAGGAAGCTTGATGAGAGCACTGCACCAGGTGATCAAGGCGTCAAGTGTACCTCATCATGTGTACAAAGTCCTCCACCACCGTCGCCACCGCCACCATGCCCTCCACCTCCATCACCACCTGCATTGCCACCACCTACACCGAAAAAGCAGCCAACCCAATACTGTCCACCACCACCACCTAGTCCTCCATCCTTTATATACATAACCAGTCCACCAGGCAACCTGTACCCTATTGACCAAAACTTCGGGGGTGCAAGCAGGGATTTGCCACTGGGGTTATTGTCTTTGGTTTGCGGATTCTTGATCCTTCTAGCTTTTTGAATGGGATACTATTAATTTGAAATTGGAGGGTCCTAAGATCTTGTGCAAGAATTTGGATATAGTAAGTATGATTTTCTTTTCTTTTCCTTTTTTTTTAAAGAGAAAGTTTTAGGACCTACTAGTTTTTGTACTTGCTGTATTGCTGTATCTTGATATTGTCCAATAATAACAATTTAGAAAATTTTCCTCATTATTTGACCTGATTTTCACTTGTTATTTCATTTTCTGCTCGAAACTTAATATATATGTCAAAGTTTGAACAATATGGTTCTGGGTTTTAACTCTGAAGAATTAATGGCTATCCAGATTCCAAAATGAGAAGAGCTTTAAAATTGAGAAATAGGAGACATTTATGTTTTGTTAATTGATAGATTTCAATAATAATTATGAGGGAATTGGGGATGGATGATCAAAGCAGAGCAGAAGCACCCCCCAGCTATTAGTAAAACATTAGATTTTTAGTTTCCATGATAATGATTTAATTTTTTGTCAATTTTAAATAGTAATGATAAATTATTATTTTTACATTTAAAATTTTTTATTTAAATGAATAAAAAAGATTAGATATCATTTAAAAACTTGATTGACTTGGTGAATAAGAAATAAGTAAGCAGAGAGACTTGTGATAATAAGACAATTTTGATAACTTCAATCATACTTCGAGAAAATCTTATAAGAATGAACAATCAAATATTAGGCAACTTATCAGTTATCCACAGGCATCTCTTTTTACAATGAACAAAGCAATTCAAGATATTCAATTTGATATATTTTATTATTCACATTTTATTTATTAAAATTAATTTACTTCAGTATATTAATTTTTTTATTTTTAAATTACGGTTATTTAAAAAAAAAAAAAGCTGTTTGAAACATCCGTATGGTGTTACTGAAGAGGTATTCTCATCACACTACATCTTTATTTTTAATTGAACACAGTTACCAAACGCATCTTAAATAAAAGGTTTCTAATATTTTTTAAAAGGGTTAAATCCTTTTAAAGATTATCAATTAAACAAGACAGATGGTATATCACAGTTAGAGTCGTTGTGAGTGGGAGTAGATGAGATCAGCTTCGATTTCATCATGACCATGTTAGGCAAAAGTTTTCATTTCTCTAGATTGGACTCCACTCTATAATTTTTTGTTGGACCAACATGTT
Source organism: Durio zibethinus (assembly GCF_002303985.1). The sequence continues at coordinate 25,135,429 of NW_019168270.1, forward strand.
ACTATTAGGGCGATAATCATCTTCATTTCTTAGCTAGATTTTTTTTTTTTTTTAAGATTTCAGGTTCAAATTATATATATAAAGAAAAATGTCTGAAGTTATAGGATCGATGGAAGAGAGTTGTATTTCTCTTTGTATAGATAAAATTTCATTCTATGAATCTATTTGTACAGTTCAACAATGTTAGGAGGGTTCGATTGAGCTTCAATGTTAGGTACGTGTTTGGATTGGACGTTTAGGATCTTTTAATCAAATAATGAACTTCATCAAACTCAAGTTTCAAGGGATTTAATAATAAAAGAAATACAAGAAGGGTCTAAATTTTTAATGTTTCATTGGAATCATCGTTAGTTGTAACAACTACCGCACTATACATTAAAACAAGTGCTTAAAGTGCACTATTAAAGCAAAATTAAAAAAAAAAATCAAAACCCTTTGTCCACCAACGCATGAAATTTAACAAAAATCTCAAATTCACGACGCTTTATTTTATTTTACGTTTGAAAAGAAAGATTTGAACTCTATTTTTAAATAAAAAATTATTGGTACAAATAATTTTAAGCCTTAAAAAGAAAATAATACCCAATTTTTTATGTGGCCAATAAGACGAAAATATGTAGTGAGTTTTGATGTAGGATTTTGGCATACACTTCAATTTCACTCAAACTCCACACTTTTCCAGCCCGTTCTTTTTGTTATATTTCTTTCTTACACGAGCTTACACGAGGTTTGAGTTTGAAGAGGGTTTGCATCAGACTTCTAAAGTAAGCAAAAATAAAATAAAAAGAGTCATCAAATTTCATGCTTTCATTTTCACGTGGTATCAGATAAAATTATCGTTTATTAGTTTTAGTCATCCTGAGGTGTAGGCTTGTCACGAACGCCATCAAAGCTGAACCTTTTTGAGCTCTTCAGATTTGAGACAGCTACCACAAATTTCAACTTTCAAATTGAGCCAATTGGACTTGTGATGCTTGTATTTTAAAAAATTATATAAATTAAAAGTTAAAAAAGATAAAATATATAATTTGTATCTTAAATTTTAAAATAATATATTATTTTAATTTTAATTTTAATATTATTATTTTAATTCATTTATATCTTATATATTGATATAATTTTATTATATGTATGTTATTTATTAAATAAAAATACTAAATATTTTGCATTATGTGAACATCACATGATAAAAAAAAATTTTTGATGCATATTAAATAATTTTAATTACAATTTAGGTAAACTATTTTAATTTATATTAAAAAAATATTAATAGTATTGTTGATGAATACGTAACTTAATAATATTCATCAGACATCATATATATATATATATATAAAAGTTGATATAATTAATAAAATTAAAATTTAGATCAATATAATATATAATTTAAAAGTTTATGATATAAATTATAAATTGTTTAAAATTCTATAGCGTAAATTGTATATTTTAATTTATCTATTTTTTAAAAAATTCAAATAAAGAATATAATTAACTTTTTCAAATTCAATGCCCTTTCTAAACATACTTCAGAGCATAGCCTTCACTGCCAAGTTTCAAAATGCATGGGTCCAAATGTGACTTTTTTTTGTCCTTTTCCTTTCCAACAGCTAAAAGGATTTTTGAACAGAAAAAATTTGGCCCTGTTTGATCAACTGAACATAGGAGACAGCAAGTAGGTAGGACTTACCCTAATTTGACATTGGTTTAGAAAATTTTAATTGGAAAAAATATATATTTTAAAGTGTGATTTAAAAATTTTAAATGTTTATTATTGTTATAAAAAAGTATTATTGATGCATTGAATGTTTAAAAAAATGTATAAAATAATAAAAATTTAAAATTATAAAAATAAAATAATAATTTTACTTTCAAAAGTATTTTTCAACACTAAACACATCCATAAGAACTTCAGACCTTCAACGGGACCTTACTTTTCAATCCTTTTATCGGCTCTTTTTTTCCAACTTCGAGACTCGACAAAAAAAAAAAACTACTTCAAAACTATTTCAATGATGAAGTTTTCAGCCTACATATATCACTCTCTCATGGCTACTTTTCTTTGCTTCCCTAAACTCTATCCCTCTATATTTCCTCTTTCCCTTCTATGACATGGCCAACACAGTACTTAACTAAACTCTCACTACCTTCTTCGTTTTTGCCTCCATAATTCTCAGCTTCTTTGTTCAAACCAAGCAAGAAAACCCATGTGACCCTCCACCAACATGCACCGGTGGTGGGTGTCACCGGGACCGGCACAGTCACTCAAACACCTGCGGCTAGTTATTCACCACGTGCACAATCAGGAGTATACACTCCACTGGGGACGTCCTACCCTCCACCATCTTATGGTAATTCTTATGGTCAGCCCCCTCCTGAACCTATCTTGCCTTGTTTCTCATTCTACCATAGGGAACCTCCTCCCAAACCCAAACAGACGACCAGTCATCAGCAACAACAAATAGTCTGGGAAAATCATTACTGGTCATGATTGTAATGCAACCACAAATCTTCTTGTATTTACCTTTCTAGTTATTTCTAGTTTAGGAAACTAGCTAGTGAAAATTTGTGTAAATTATTTTTTTTTAAGCCATGTTAATTTCAATAATGTTTAATTGAGAGGAATTAAAAAAGAGTTTGGGGTGTGTTTTTAGTTGCTGATAAAATAAAAATTGTGGAAAAATGGTGATTTAGTGAAAGACAAAGGAATCAAAGAGTGCGGTGGCCCCGGCACTTACTCTTTGACCCGTTTTGTCCTAACCGTTCTGCGTGCATCACCTATTTTGGATGACAGCCATTCTTGCACGAAGACTCAAAGATCAGGAATATCACAATCAAATTGCTGTAATATTAATTTGATTTATGATTTTCTTTCAAGTTAATGATATCGGAGGGAGACTTATTACATGTAAATTATACAATATGACTCGCATATCTTGGTAAAGGATACAGAACCCTTCAAGTATCAAACAGGGCCACCATTTATTAATTGACTATTCCAGCTAAATGTTGCATTCCACAAAGCATAATTTAAGTTGTTTTGAGTAACGAAAGTAACTAAAAGGGAGGAATACACTACTATCAACAACCTATTATTGGCCTTGCTACTTCTCTACTGCTGCATGAAATATGAATTTCAATGTAACCTGACACCATGACACTCCGGGTACAGTTTAATTCAAAGTGCATTGAAGGCAACTCGTGATTAGAATCGAGGATACTTCTGTTGGCAGCCTAGGCCAAATTGGAAAGGAGAAAAGGAGAAGATGGAACACCATGGCAGATCATTTCAGGAAGCCACAACTGCCAAACGGCCAATTCTAGAACCACTGGCAATTCCAGCACTTTTAATATTCTTCCTCACCATCTCACTGCTATTTCTCTGGGTTCCCACTTTTGTCCCGCCACCAATCTTATGATCTTTTATAACCTTACTACTCTCCGATAATCGATGTTTGGGAAAATTACTGCTCTCTTTCCCTCGCTCTTTCTTTGAAAGGACCACATTTTGTGTCACAGATTCAAGGGAGCTGAGACTATCAGTTGGTGGAGTCGAAGATAAGGTGCCAGCTTGAGATGACTCAACTGTAGGACAGTCCAACTCACCTACAGATTCACTAGCAGAAAGGACGTGTTTATTTGCTTCCCTGGCGAGTGATGGTGATCTTGGAGTTGGTCCTATCCCTGGACTTGCTGACTTCTGTCGTACTTTAGCTGGTTTCATAGTAGAGGATGCAGCCTGACATCGAAATAGAAGAAAGCCAGAGTTAAATCCACTGACAAATGAAACAAAAATATAAAATGAGGGACTCGGAATATCAAGGACAATTAATCACAGGAAAAAGTGGCATTATATACAGGTCCAATACTAAGGTATATAAGCGCAACTTCCTATCAAAGGAGTAAAGGCAAATTAAGCATCTTATATCATATATTGGAGGTGGCCAAAAAACAGTTTGTCTGGTCTAATACACACACAAACATACTTACATGCATACACATGTACATATTGTATACTGGAGTGACAATCAAAATAAAGAATTAGTTTGAAAGGACAAAACCATGCATAAATGTTAAACCATATAGAATGTATTTCAGTGTTCCCATATTGATAAGACGCTTAGATATTAAAATCATTTAAAATATGATGCTCAAAATATGTATCACACATTAGCTGTTACTCTTGGAGCATTCCAAAGCTCTATTAGTATTCAGTAACAATACATGCTCCATGGTTACAAAATAACCTCGGAAGATCAAAGAGATGCACCCTCTGTCCTTGAGATAGATTAAGAACAAGGATTAAGGTACTAGTGCTCACTCAACCTTGTAATTCTCCGGTCATCAACCAAAGTGTATCTATTTTTCCCTTCTCTGAATATTAACTTTTGATAGTTCTAATCATTTCAAATTCTACATATTATATAAGAATGGTCTAAGAACAAGGAAGTTTCTTAAACCAACATGAGAGTTGAGACATCCAGCAGAAAACATGAGGAAAACTTTTGAAAACAAAACACTAAAGATCCAAAAGCCTAAAATAATGGTGCGTAGAACAAAATATATATGCTCTATCTTTTAATGCTATTGCTTCATAAAAGTAAATAGATTATTCCGCATGCAATGTAAAAAATATTGAGCTTTTTAAGATAATTACATAAGAAATGAATGAGTAACCTAAAGCTATTAGGCTCGAGTATGATTTACAAGTCAACATGAGTTCCTCCAAGCTACACATGAACTAATGCCTGAATGCTCTTCTATGATGTACACTAATCACATCTGAACACATATGAGGTGCATCATAAAATCAAGCAATAGCTGAGCTTCTATACCTTGTTTCCAGTAGATCCTGGTGTTGCAGCAACATGATAGAAAGAAGGCATGGGTTTTGCTTTGAAATGAAGGCTTTTTCTCAAGTGCTTAATCTCAGCCTCTGTCTTTTCCTGCAATAACAGCGACTAAAGCATTCAATTTATTTATTTAGCAATCCATTAGTCTAGAAATGTCAGAGCAGTCCTTTTCAAATACTAACAGGGAAGCACATAAGGAAAAATCAATTCATATTTTATTTAAAATAGTAAATTCTGAATATGCATATGCTTCCCATACCTGTGTTTTTGCTTGAATTTGGTTCAACTCAACCTCTTTGGCATGCAGTTTCTCTTCCAATTTCATGTAGAACTGAAACCAATGAGTCACAAAGAACAGAGGAAGACATTAAAGTGTATACCTTAAACTAAAGAATAACAAAGATTTGGAATGACATCATGCTTGCTTGCCTCTTTTCTCCTTTCTGCTCGTTCACCACTTCTGAATTGGAAAGCTCCTGCACTCGGCTTTCCATCTGCCTTAGTTAAATTGACAGTCTGCTTAAACCTACGAAAAAAAAAAAACAATCTATTAAGGTTTAAAAGCCAAAACTTTGATGCAATAAAGCAATCCCCATGATGTTGTACGCACCTGTTCAGTGTCAGGCGAGCAACAAGTTCAATCTTCTTAGGTGAAGAAGATTGAGTTTCAATTACTTTCTTTGTCATTGGTCCTTTAATACTGTCACAAGAACGAAATAATCATGTGAAATGTCCCTCCAAATGAAACATATGTACTGTTAAAATGCAAAAATTAATACGCACCTTTTATTCTCAACACTTAATTTTGCATTGGCTCTTTTAGAATCCTGGGCAAAAAAGACCAAGGAAAAGGAAATTCAAATAGCAGCATGAAGTCTTAATTAAAATGCTAAATAGAGAATAAAAACTAGGGTAATAAAAATGTTGTTTACAAGATGTTTCTTTTTTTTATTAAGCTTTAAGTCAAAGTCCAAACTTTCACCTCTTTTTTTGGAGATCTGTGCATTGAACATCTAGTTGGAGTGACGGTTTGTAATGGCAGTTTTTCTGCTTTTGCTCTCCCTGTAATCTCTTTTTCACTTCTTACCTGAAATTTTGCAGGTACTTTTGAAGGATCACGAGAAATGTTCTTCTGGGAATGATCAGGAATCACTGGAGACTTCAACCTTGGTTTGGTAGCTTTATTTTCAATAGGAGGCTTCAACTAGAATAAAAAATTAATGAGTATAAGCCACGAGGAGGCAAAAATAAGATAAAATTAAGCATGCTTATCAATAAAGATAAGAGATAACAAGAAATACAGACATCACATTAGAAAACAATTGCAAGCAAGTTTCTAGCTACTGCATGATTGTTGCTTTTCAGAATTTTGATTTTGGTCCTTCCAATATTGTAATTTGTTTCTTTCGACAAGAACTAATATAAATATAAACTCAGACCTTTGAAGAATCATTTTGCAGATTTTCAAAATTAGTAGTAACAATTTCCCTAGTGGGTCCAGTATTGGGGGATGTATCCCAGGGCTTAGTTGATTCATCAATGTTAACTGAATCTTCATAAAAGTTTTCTTTTACTTCTTTCTTTGGCTTATCATTGCTTATAAGTGGCTTATCACATCCAATTTCACTTTGATGAGTTTCCTCAAGTTTAACATCTCCAGGGACCAAAACATGAGTTTCACGGGCGGATAAAACTCCAGGATATTCTCTTCCACATTCAATCAACACACTCTCACCAAGATAATCTGAATCTTCAGGACTCTTGTCAAAGTGGGCACAAAGGCTACCTTCATTTGCATGATCAAATTGGTTCCCTGCATTTCCATGATCAAATAGGCTCCCTTCATTTCCATAACAAAAACTTCCCCCATAATCCACATCATCCAAGCCATTCTCATCAAAATGATTGTAATGGCTACCTTTACTTATACTATCAGATTCATCTCCATAACCCTCATTCTCTGCAGCATCATTCTCACCAGTTTGATATTCTCTGTAACCCTCATTCTCCACGACATCACTCTCGCAGGTTTGATCTTCTCCTTCATTTTGGCCCCCAGATGAAACTTGAAGAAGAAGTGCCTTCTTCCTGAAGTGAGCTTCAAAATAAGCTTTCTTCTCAATAACTGAACCCGGTTTTGAGCATTTCTCAACCTCTTCAAGATACCTATTGTGTGAGAAAGAGGATCTCCTTTCCCAAGCTAGAGGTTCATTCTCAAATCTTCCAAATGATATAGAACCAGAATGCCAAGATTCTGCCTGCCCAGTTCAAAAAAGAAGAATTTAAAATAAATGAAATATGCGGACAAATTATCTGCTATGTGCAAAGTAAATTGTATTTTCTGAGCCAGTTCACTGATCGGAAACTCATAATAGAGGTTAGCAAGGTCAAATTTCATCAGCACTTGAAATGCTATAGGGAGGCACTTGAGATATTGTAAGTCATTATAGCTAATAACAATCTTCTATAGATTTTAATAAGATAATAGAACTTTCTAATGGCAGAAAACTGGTGACATAGCCAATTTGAAATTTAAAAAGGAATAACAAACACTTATAATCCTATAATTGTATCTGTTGGTGTCAAAACCAGTGGCTAAAATAAATACGATATAAAAGATAACAAGCAGTTCTTATTTTAAAATAGGCATTCATCTTCTCCACATCCTTCCTTCAGATCCTCTAGATTACTTTCCAATGTTTAGGGTCCAAACTAATGTATCCATAAGTGTGAATGGTGATTATTAGTTGTTATCCCCCATAAGGATAACAAGTCTGGTGCAAATGCGGATCCTTATGCTATATGGAAAGTGTTGATAGCAAAAAATAAATAATAATAAAAATGGAAAAGGAAAAGAAGCTAGAAATTTATTAACCGAAACAGATAATGAAAGGATCTTAAAGACAGAGGAAGAGGTTCAGTAAATCTTTTCAACTTTTTTATATCATCAAATATTGACATAGGGAACAATGATCAGGATCAAACTACAACAAATCAACCAGTGGACTAACGGAAACTGAAACCTTGATAAAAAGTACATGGATTTAAGAAGCTTAAACTTCAATAATCCAAGGGGGAAAAACTGATAAAGATTTGTTTTTTGTTAACAGAAAATGCATCAAAAATTAAAACCAAAATAAAGATACGATGCAAGTTCACTTTGCAAATCAACTGAACCAAACAGCATTTTCTCTTTTTTTTTTTTTTACACTTTAATTGTTTTGCTCTTTGTTTTAGTCTAAAATTAAATGGCAAGAACTTCATCATGAGCTTATCATTTAATTACTTATGCTTTAAGACTCATCATTTCTAAACATAAAACCGTCTCACATTATTCAGTAAGCACTACAATAAATACACAATTAACAAGAATAATTCCATTAATAAACAAATAATCCAAACGCTTAACAAAAACAGAAGAGACAGAGAAGATTTACCTGAAAATTAATGCCGAAAGGCTCTTCAATCTCTCCCTCCATTTGCAACCAAAATCAAGCTCGAAAGAGCAGTTACCTCAAAAATCAACAGTCGGTAGCCCACATCCTTAGCTTATCAAACGGATCAAACCAATCCAATGCAAAACACATTTCTTACAAACGTCAACAGTAATAAACAAAAGGAATCTTAACTATACGTGCTTTGCGAGCAACACACCCAAAAAATACCAAAACCAAAACTCCAAGATTTTCTTTTTCTCTTTCTTTTCTTTTCAGATCGTTCTTTTTTTTTTTTTTTGGTTGTGTACAGCGCAAGTGTAAAACGTTTGTAAACGTAATGAGTAGCTTAAAAGTTGTTTTCATTTTTTTATTATAAAAAAAAAAAAAGAAGCCTTTTATCATGTGGGGTTGGGTTGTCTTTTTTGTCTTGTACTCATCCGATCATCACACTTACAATCGGACGGCTCTAATTTCAGATCAGAGGAAGAAGATTCTGGTAAGGGTCGTAAGCGGATTAAAACGCCATCGTTTTATATTATGGATTGAAGAGGATGTCCCACGTATCGGCTTCGTCAATCTGTTGACTTTCCCAGCTTTTTTTGTTTCTACCACTACTCTACAGTGTTTCTAATGTTAGGACCCGTTTGGGAACTTCTAAAATGAGAAAAATTAAAAGAATTTGTTTTGACATTTTACCAAACAGCTACTGAAATTTATTGAAGTTGATATACTATTAATATATACCAAAAATAAAAAACATAGGGAGATTTTCCAACGCCAAATCCATTATGAGTGATGGGTTTGGAGTTGGTTTGTGCCTAAAGAGTAGCACCCAAATTATACGTAATCTTAATTAATTATTAGTTTAAAAAATTAAAAATTTTAATTAACTCATATAATCATTTTTCATTTGTAACATTTAATATATTTGGACTCCTTTAAAAAAAATTTAGAAGCATTTGAATTTATATTTCTTGGACCAAGGTTTTATTATATTAATATAGAATCTCATTTTTTGTCCCTTTACTAATTTTTTTAATAGTTTATTAAAATTGTAATTATATTATATTCAAATATTTGATTCAATAATATTTACATGTATTTTTTTAAATCTGATTTTTTTCTAATAAAAAAAAATTTAACCCTTAATTACTAGTGTTAACGAAATTGCATTAATTATGCTTGAACCAAAAACATAACGTCACTCTCTCATATTATTGTACTATACATGATTGTCATCAATTAACAAGTTAATAACGAGCTTGACATCTCACCATTAGATTACAAAATCTTAACATATATACATACGGTACAAAAAAAGGGAAATAAACAAGCTCGTTACGTTGTAATTTTCAATTGTGTTTAATTAAAGCCAACACATTGAAGTCTTAGTTATTGTTTTCTTTTTTTAAATTAAAAAGGGTAATTTTTTATATTTAAATAAGATTATTATTATTATTATTATTATTAAAGGTAATGTCATAAATGACACTTAAATTATAATAAAATATTTAATATGATATTTAAATTTTAAAAATTTTTAATATGATATTAAACTATTAATTTATTAACTAATATGATAATTTAAGTATTATTTATCTATTACGTGTTACATTAAATGTGAATATTATATTAATTAATATATTTATAATTTAAATATTATTTAGAGATTTTAAATTTTAAATATTTTATTAAATATTTCAATATATTTTAAAAAGCTGTTCATGACATTAACCATTATTATTTTATATACAATTGGGAAAATTTCTAAATTACATAAATTGATTAAAACAATAAAAATTATTTAATACATAGATAGGGTTAATATGATAATAAATATCTATTTTTAATTAATTTTTTAAAATATATTTAAAAAAATACATATCATCTTATTAATTCTACTTATAAATTTAAAAAATTATATTAACAATATATTTAATAATTTTTCTTAAAAACAAAGGGATAAAACCTTTTCTCAATCCCAAACTATCGCTACTTTTGGAAAGAGAGAAAAAAAAAAAAAAAAAGGAAACGAAAGGAAAAGATAATAGAAAATGTTTAGCACTTTTTAAATTAATGATTGGATAACTAACATGAGCCAAAGTATGCATATGATATGGATGTGATCTCCAAGATGGGGCTCATAAGCTTATTGAGAGTCGATAATGAAGGTTTTTGTATTGATGTAATGATTAGGAGCCGCTAGATTAGGGCGGTTGGAAGGATCATCTAAATCATTGTTTTCTAAAGTGGGCCCAACAAGGCATTGATTGAGACAAACACGAAGACAGGCCTTGCACGTGCACGGACCGTCCATGTCTTTGCAATCCCGACCCACATCGACAGGGAGTACCGGGTCGCCTTACATTGTTATCTCTTCAATTTTTGGACTATTTTCTAGTTCTAGCTGCATCTCCACCCTACACGTCATACACATTGGTCCTCATGATCATGGCCATGGTCGACCATTTTCTAAACATAACAATGCTATGTGAAAAGGGACCCCACAGACGTGTGATACGAGAATCATGGTCAATGATCCCTTGAAAATCCAGGACATTTGGTGAGAGATCCACATCAAAAAGGAAGTCCAGTACATGGGTAGCCAGCAGCTGATTGGCTTATGCCCTTTGAAAAAATTATTGGCTTCGCCCTGGGGCTTATATATCTACATATTGTTCAGCATGGATAGTTATTATTTATTTATATTAACAAAAAATAATATCTTTTTTTTTATCTTCAAATTATATGATTTTTATTATTAAAAAAAAAAAAAAAAACATCAAGAGGCTTCTTGACCCAAATTTTGCTATGGTCTAAACTTTCATGCTACAAAATAGAGCCATTATTTTGCCTACTCCAAGATCTACAACTCTGGGCTGACCATTTGTTTTTCATGGATAGCATATTTTTGCTTTTGCAGTGGGCATTTCCCAATTCTTTTCTTTCCTATATTATATTTATTACAAGCATTAAATTAAATTATATAAATCTCTAAAAGTTAAATTTTATAAAAGATGACTCAAGCAGTAAAAAAAAGTTTATTTTTTTATTATCTAAATTCAAATCCATTAAAAGAATATGAAAAATTAATTTTTTATAAATTCATTAAGTTTAATATAAATATAGTTATTTAGATCAATTCATAAAACGGTTGTATCGAATGAACTCAAAAAACTTTTGTCGTTGAATTAAAAAAAATTAAAACTTAAAAGAAAGAAAAAAAAAAGAGAATAGTGTTCTAAACTAGAGATTGTTAGTTCCGTGTGAATTGGATTTAATTAATAGTGGTAGACCAGTTCAAAATTAATTTGATTTTTGTGTAAAATAAATCTACTTTTTGTATTTTAGACCAAATCATGCCAACCCCCAAATAACACTATATGCTAATACTTTTTTTATTTCAATTCTAAGTCTTTATATTTAAAATAATTAATGGAGTACATGCTAATTAAGTGACTTTTAATTTCAATCTAGATGATGATTTGATATTTAATGTTGTATATTTTAATTTTGCTTCATAACAAAATATTTTTGAAATTGTTTAGATTGATAAATATTTTAAATCTTGTTATTATGTATTTCTAGCTATATATTTCTACAATTCAAACATGTAGATAAAAAAAATTGATACTAATGAAACAATAAATAAAAACCTATACATACAACTTAAAAAAAAAAAAATTAAAATATTTTATGGTATGACATTGACAACTTTGATTCTAATTTTAGGTACAATAGCAAAATATAGGTTTGGGAACAGAGATAGAGATTGTGATTGAAAATTGTATTTGGGAAAAAATATTTTACTTTTTGTAAATAAAGGTAGATATAATAATTTATGTATTTATGTTATATAAAAATATTAGTAATTCATATATTTGTAACGTATTTTATACATACAACTTTAAAATCATATATATGTTTTTTATAAGAAAAATTTTAAAAGTAGATAGGCTGTTCAGTCAATCAGATCAGGATAAAATATGTCGTATCTGACAGCTTAAGACAAGTGATTGCAGGTTATGCATATATATATATATATATATTTTTTGGTATGACATTGCAACTTTGATTCTAATTCTATATATGAAAGCAAAAGATAGGTTTGATGAGAGAGAGAGCATGTGATTGAAAATTGTATTTGGGAAAAAAAAGTTTCATTTTTTAAGAAAAAAAGTAGATCTAATAATTTATGTATTTATGTTATCTAAAATATTGATAATTTATATATTTATATTATATTTTATATGAAAATTATGTATTAAAATTTATGTCGATATAAAAATATAAAATATATTTTTTTAGTTTTGTTAAATTTATTTATGATTTTTGTTAAAATTTTAAATTATATTATATTTATTTTTTATTTATATTACTTTTATATTATATTATTATATTATATTTTAAATTATCAAATCTAAATAATAAGGACTAAGAACTTGAAAGATCATTGGTGAAGATTTTTGAGTCTCGTAATAAATAATTTTTGTGTAAATAATATATTAATACTCGCAAGTTACTATAGTTTGATTTGAATAAAACTTGAATTCGGCTTGATTATTATCGAGTTAAACTGGAGCTCGAGCAACTCAAATAGTTCGACTCATCGAGCAAACCGAGTTTGAATATTTTTATACCTGACTTAAGTAGCTCGAGCCTAATCAAACTTTTATTTTAAATATATTTTTATTATTTTAATTAATAAAATATCACAAGCTCTAGTATAAATAATCGAGTTTTTATTGAATATAAAAATCGAGTTTATTTTTATATGTTAATTGAGTATAATCGAATGAATTCGAGTAGTTCGATTTTTATTTCGAATCGAATTTAAACTAAAAAAATAAAATTTGATTGAATTCGAGTTAAATTTTAAATTTTGAATCGAGTTCAATATTAAATTTAATATTATATTGATTTGAATTCAATCAATTATACTTTTAACATGAAAAAAAAAAAAAAAAAGAAAGGGATTTGAATAGCCCTTTGGACGAAGCGGCGCCCAGCATTGACTTAAATATTGCAGCTCCAATTTTTTCAGCCACATTTCCATGGGCTGAACTTGGGCCATCCCCACTTGTTAGTCACATGCCCTTTCTTCCTTTTGAATTATCCACATCATCCTTGACGTGAACAAAATCCGTCTACGCTTAATCCAAATAATTTAATTTCCTTGAGACAATGAATTTCCGTAAAATTAAAATTCGATTTTTAATATTTATAAATTTTCCTTTTTCAATTCGCCTTAGATCTTGAATTTCTCTAAAAACTCATTAATTATCAAAGTATTTTGCTAGGATCTTAAGAAAGGAACAAAAAATAAAATATGATTCTTTAAAAAAATTTTATCATTCCAAAGAAAGCAATTTAAACTCATACAAGAGAATTTATAAGTGTGGACGTCAAATAAATTTTTTAAATTCGAGATATATGTATTTATTATTAAATTAAAATATTTAAATATAATGCAATGAAAGTCTTAGTAAATTGATTTATTTTCGTAGTGGAGTTTTCAGCTTTCATATTATTGGCTAATATTGTTTTTGATGGTCAATAATTTATAAACTCCGTTGTACAACTTTCTTATTCCTTTAACTTCGAAAGGCATTTCCTAAAACTTTAACATAAGGCCATATAGTTTTGAATAAATGGAGTCGACCAACAACACAATATTTCTTAGTGTTCCTCCCCCACTTCCATTTAATTTTGTGTTTTGGGCTAATTACGCGAAGAAACTTACCAAGGTCCAGCCGGATGGATACACTGACATAATTTTTTTTAAGAGTAAGCAAAATTTGATTTAAATTGATTAAATTAATCAAAATCGATTGATTTAATTTGGTTTATTCGATTTTGATTATAATCAATATTTTAGATTGATTAAATTAATTAATTCGATTAATTTTTTATTTTTAAAATTAATATTCAAATCGATCAAATTAATCAGTTTTTAATAAATAAAGATAAAAAATTGTAATGAGTATTTTTATTATTATTTTTTTGTAAAATATTGTTGAAATTATTAAATTATTTAGTGCTTCAATTTGAATGATATTTAAGTTTAAGTTTTATTAAATTAAATTTGTGGTTAAACAATTGTTTATAATAGAAAAAATGATAAAAAAAATTTAACTATTTAACTAAATTAATCGAACCGAACCGATTTTGATCGATTCGGTTATAGTTGATTATTTAAAATTTTTTAATCTATTAAATTATTTATTAAATAAAAATTGATCAATTTAATTATTATTTTTTTCACACAAAATCGATCAAATCATTCACCTTTATAATTTCTGACTAACAAATTGGTCCATCTATCAGTTCCGAAGCCCAGATGGATACATTCAGCATATGGTACCAAATCCAAATGCAAGCGTTCGTCTGTGTTGGGCCAAGTTGAGCCGAATTCATTGACAAAAGATAAGAGGCAAGGCAGGGGAGAGAAAGGATGAAATGAATTTTAAAATGGTGCCAAAGAGAGAAAGAAAAGAGAGGCTAAAAAAGAAGCAAAAAAAAAAAAAAAGGTACAAGGACACGGGTTACTCGAGAGGATGCATCCCTAAAGTTTGATACCAAAATGTGGTCATGGATTGGTTTGTAAAAGGATCCTTCCCCCTTAATGGCAACGCCTCTCTCAAAAGTCTAATCCCCTCTCTCCAACCAAATGGTCCCTGCCCTCGGCTCTGGTCCATCTCACCTGACTCTTGTCCGTGGTTCACCCTACATGGACCATGACCCCTCTATCTCACCCTCTCAATTCTCAAATGTCTTGATTGGTAGTTTTTGTTGGCTTGTATTTATTCCTGTCCAAGCCATGGCTTCGTTAGCCCCTGCTCCTTGCCCCCACTTGCTCAACAAATTTAATTCACCAATGACAAACAAAAACAAAGTCAAATTTCTCAACTACAAGAAAAAGTTGCTTGCTCTCTATATATTTATATTATAATCTTATCGGAAACATGTGTTGGGCATTTCATATTCAAACCAACTATTTCACCTGAACAAATTTTGGGTAATTATTGGGGAAGGGGAATCAATTTATTTGGTTTTTTTTTCTTGCTTTTATCTTGATCAGCTGTCAAATTTTGCCATGGCTAATGCCTAATGGCCCCAACGTATGCATAAAGAATGAAGCAACGCACAGAGGACACCACCATATCTTTCATGCTCACCTAACAGTGCAATTATTGCGAACGAGATGTTGGCTTAATAAAAGAAAGAAATGCACGGAGTGATAGACTCAATTGATTAAAAAATTATTTTTTTAATATAAAAATTTTGATTTCAGTTTAATTGATAATTGTTTATTAAAATCATATTTAATGCATAACTTTTAATCATTTATTTTAAAATTAGATTATCGGATATAGCATATCTTATTATAATTTAAAAGATTAAACGATTTATTTATTTTTAAATTTTTTGTAAAAAAAAATTTAAAATAATAAAAAAAGTTTTAATTTTTAAAAATTAACTACATTTAAATTTTATTATGTATATTTAATTCAATTTTTTATTAAATTTGTCTAATAATATTTTATTTTATTTATTTAATTATTTAATAAATAATGCAATTATTTTTTTATATATAACTTTCATTTTATAATTATATATGATAATTTCAACTTGGATTGGAGGCTGTCTATTTCATTGTATTCACATGCTTGTACCGCACTGCTGCTCTAAAAGATATATTAAAAATTATTAGTGGTACAATATTTTTTCTTACTTGAAATTTCTAAATGTTTAAATTAATAATAGTTTAATTCGTCAAAATTTTCTTAGACTTGTCTAATCTAATCTAATAATATCATCATTAAAAATTTAATCACAAGTCCGATCACTTTCGGAGATTTTTAAGTTCACATGAAAATATTTGCATCAAGTCTCATAAATGAGGAGATTAAGACTTTTGATCTTATCATATATGTGACAAACCAAATTGGCTTAAATTTTATTATCTACCTAACCAGATAGATATGAAGTAATATTTATGATTTTTGCTTTCTTTTTATTGGGTGTGAGGGTGCATGTGATATGAAGATCTTAAAGTGGAGACTGTTGCATAATTTCTTTCTATCGAGACAGGAGAGATACATGCATGTACTAAATTCTTGGTTTACTTATATTTAAAAATAAAATGCAAGTTGTAATTAGATTTATGATTAAATTGATGTTACGTTTTTCTTTATGAAACTGTTTTTTTAAAAAAAATTTATGATAAATAAGTTATTTAATCTTTTAAATCAAGACAAGATATGTCGTATTTAATAATATAAGATAGATAATTATAGGTCATATATTTCAGATGATTTCAACAAATAATCATTTACAAGACTTGAACTCAATAAATTTTCGTCCAAAAAGATGAATCTAACTCATTGAGTCAATCACTTGTTGATTATTATAGTAGAATTTAAAATTTAATTTAATTAATTTATATAATTATTTTTAAAATGATTCAAATTTTAAGGTAGAGTAATATATACTAATTTTAAATTGGTTTATGTAGAATATACTAATTTTAAGTTAAATATTAAAAAAATTTTAATTATTTTATTATTCTTAAATAAATTTTTATATTTTTACTTATTCAAATAATCTTTTATGTTTTAATTTGTATTAAAATAAATTTTTATTTCAAATAAAAAATAAAATATTTTAAGGATTTATTTAAATATATATTTAAATTTGAAGGATTTATTTAGATATAAATTAAGTATTAAAAGTTTATTTATATATAAATTAAAATTTTATTTAAATGTAATAAAAATATAAATTGAGGGTTTTTTTTTTTGTTTTGGTTATTTTAGCCCTAATTTTAAAACCAAAAGTGATTAAGAACAAATTTAACTGATCAATTCTTTTTACCATAAAATTATTAAAAAAAAAAAGGTAAAAGGAAGTTAAAATTTTAGAGTACAGCATGATGAAAATTGCAGCAGGAACGACAACAGGGGACACATGATGAAAAATGCAGCGGTGGAGTACTGAGAAATTTTCCGTAAATTAATGATTGACGAACTTTTCCATCCGCTACCTTGCCAATCACCCCCCCCCCCCCCCATTACAAAACTTTTACCAATTCAATTTCCAAGCAACGTGGGACAGAACTCCTACTCTTTCATTCTCTATCATCTACTCTGCCAGGTAAGAGATTCTGGGGAAAGCCACAGCCCCAACAGATTGATATGAAAAAGAAAAACTGGGTCCATATCTTTGTATTTTTAAAGCAGAAAAGAACTCCAGCAGAGTCTTGAGTTTGTTTCAAAACTTCATTCTCAAACCAATTGTCCCTACCTTAGTTGGAATTCTGATCCTCTCCAACCTTCCTTTCATTCAAATTTTCTCTTATCCCCCCACCTTGGGGTTTTTTTTTTTTTTTTTATCATTGTTGCATGCCTCTTACAGCACGTGATCAAGGCATGGGCATACACATGAAAATGGGCCACGGGCAACTTTTAGCCACGTTTGCATACACAGTACGATGGTGATGGCCATGGTGTATATATATATATATATATATATATGTGTGTGTGTGTGTGTGTGATGGCTTAGCTGTCCATGTCAGCCTATGTTTGTCCGAACTGTATTTGTTGACCAATGAGTCACATGGTCCATACGATCATTACCGTGTGGCAACCGTCCTTTCTGTTTGGATAGGTCTTTTTTGTTGAGTTTTTGACAAATTACTTAACAGCCATTGATTTCATTCTTGTTCCTGTCACAGTTTTTATTCTTTTTCCATTCTTATTCTATACTTTTCCCATTTGGGATTTGGCATTTGACATTTGAAAGGAAAACACAAGAGAAATACCAAATTTAGTGTCAAAATATGAGAGTCCTTTGAATTTACCCAAAGTTTGGAAATGGGAAATAGCAACAAATAAATGTTGATAATGATGGGGAATGCGAGAGGGACCAGAGTGCACCAATCGGGACACAGAGCAAAACTGTCCAAAACAGCCATATCTAGAGATCATATGTCTAAAGGAGTTTGGCCATTGGAAGCAAACATGGGAGATGGAGACATCAAGACTTTGAATGATATGAAAGAAAATGGGAAAAGTTACCCCCACTCTTTCTCATGTACAAAAGAAAATGCTTGGAAACCTAATTAACATGGCCCCAAATCTTTTTCTAGAGACATGGATGATTGTGCAAATTGCCCATTATTCTGTTCAACTTGTTTGTGTTAGTCTTGTTTGTTTTTGAAAAGATGATCCTTTTTCTACTAAGATAAATTAAGTATCAAAATATTTAAAATTTGAATTAAATCTTATCATTCGATTTAATAATTAATGCATGCTTTTTTCAATTCAAAAAATTAAATTAGAATTTATCATCTCTTTCGTAAAAAATTGAAATAGTGTATTGTTATAAGGCTAAAATTGTTTCAAAAGATAATTTACTATAATTGAAATGAGAATTTATTAGAATTGAAACGAGATGTTAACATTCTGTTTGATTAGAGACAAAATGCATGCAGGAAAAGAAGATGATGGAGAAAGGGTTATTTTTACTTTTCGGATTGAAAGGATGAGAAGAAATATGCTATTTTTATAAACGGAAAATGAAAGAAAAAGACATAATGATTCATTGAAATGCATAGCCAATTTTGAACTTCAAATTCTTACTTATCCATATTATTTGTCATTCTCTCCTGGCCACTAACAAAGTGCTCGAAACTGATAAAATCATCAATCAGCACCAAGATTAAAGAAGATGCCTTTCAGAAGAGGACGGCCTGGCAGTGGCATCCTTGAAGATCGATTTGATGGGCTAAAAGCCTAAATCCCCTTCTGCATTACATGACCAGATTGGACCACAGCCCTAATTGCAAACCCAAGGGATACCGATCAACAACCATTTGGGATTAGGAGTTGACCACTACCTAATTATTACTAGTTGTTAACTTTGTAATTGTACCATTAGTTCTATACATTATCCTCAGCACCTCAAGATCATGCGTGCCATAGCCCACAATCTTTTCAACACTTTTCAGTCTAAGCAATGCTTTAGGTATATATTAACTAGAAATTAGTCAAATTACTAAACAAATCCGTTATGGGGTTTATATTTAATGTATTATTAATATATAAATTTTATATAATATTAATAAATTAAATAATAATAATTTATTAATAAGATGAATTAAATAATAATATTTTATTAATAAATAAGTTATTTTAATTTATATATATTTATTTTAAGAATTAATTTATTAATATATTAATAAATTATCATCATATAATTTATTGATAGTATATAAAATTTATACATTAATAATATATTAAATATAAATTTTATATAAATACATACCAACTAAATTATGAACACATGAAATGAACAAAAAAAAAAAAAAAAGAACACAAGATAAAACTTGAATTATCATTCATTTTTTTATTGTGAAAAGTGAGGTTCAAATTTAGATATAGTCTTCCATTTTTATTTAGAACTATCTAAATGTTACGTGTTTTAATTTACAAATCTTGTTAATTTTTCACTTAAGTTGTGGTCCATATATATCAATATAAGTAAGGGCAAGGCTCAATTTTTTTGGTGCACTAAGGAGAGGACAAAATGAGCTTGATTGAAGCTGAAGGTGGGAGAGTGAGCCTTCGTGTTGCAATCTCCTAACAAAACCGTGTGAGACCGGACTAGCTATCTATGGTATGTGTGAAAAAAATTTAAATAAATTAAAAATAGATTTAAAATTATAGTGTTTGATTCAATTTGAATTAAGTTATTTATTTATTTATTTTAAATTACATTCAAATATTAAATATATATTAGATTTAGATCATATTTCAAATCGAAAAATAAAAAGCTAAAAAAAATCAAATCAAATTAAATTATTAGATGTACTTTCATAAAATTAAATAATATCATCTCATTAATTCATAAATATCAATTCTTAAAATAAATATACAAAAAATTAACATATTTTTAAAAACTTACTCACTCATGAGGTGATTTATTTAAATTCATTGACAATGTATAAGATTTATATATCGATAATATATTAAATATAAATTTATATGTATGAAAAAAGATCAATTTATACAAGTATAAAACTAAAGAGTTTTATAGTTTTTTTTAACTATTAATTTTAATAGATACAAGAGATGAAAAAAACAAGTAAAAAAAAAAAAAACTTAAATTTATCTTTTAAATCTATTAAAATCAATGATTAAATCAAAATAAAAAAAATATATAAAAATTTATTTTTATAACTTAATCTCTTCCCTATATATATACAGAGAAAAATTTTGTATAGTCAACAAGTTTCTTTTCTATGCATTTAAAGGTGAAACTCAACATTTTCTCCAATCATTATAACATTTATTTCTTTCATTTTCAACTTCATTCAAATGAATCAAATATATAAATGGTTTTCTTTTCAATTTTTTTATTCTCATCTCTAAATTTCATTATCAAACTTAAAAGTTTTAGATTATGTGGAAGGAAACCATCACTTAAGCATCGCACAGAATTGGCGTTTCATCAAACAAAAGTTGACCTTGACACCCAAACACAGTGAGTCGAAGTCCCAATCACACTAAAAGTACGAGCATCTTTCATATCGTCTCATCGTAATTTGACGTTGAAAATGAATTTTTAGTTGAAATTAAATGATTCCCTATTAATTTTGATGCAATGGTTTTGTGGACTGTGCTTTGCGATTATGATGAATCAAATTCATAATATTAATTTTGTAGAGAATGGGAACAAGAGGGTGTCCACGTGCTACTTTTGTTTTTATTAAATTTATTTTTTATTTTTTTATTTTTAATTTGTTGTTAAATAAATTTTGTAAAAAAAAAATCCATGGAGGCAAAAATGATAAAAAAATCTCGATTGGTTTTAATTCGTACCGATCCAACATAAATATATTTCTTAAACAAAAGAAATAAAGATTGGATCGAGGTTTTCTCTTGAAAATGAGATAGAGTTGAAAATAAATTTAAGGTGTTTCATCTCGTCTTGAGTGTTCACGTGACACTTTCATTATTTTTTTTTATTTTTTTTATTTTTTTAAAGCTTTTTCTTTTTTGGATTTTTTAAAAATATTTTTTACTTTTGTTTTTATTAGATAAATTTTATAATAAAAAATTTATTTGAGATAGAGATGACAAAATAATCTGTATTTCATATATTTCGATTTACTTTAATAATTTTAGTGTACTTTCTTTTAATTCGGAATAATTGTGTTAAATTTTTTTTTTTTTGAATCAAGCCCAGATCATAGCAAGATTTTAGGTATTATACCTCAATCTTGATATCTATAAATATATATTTTATTATTTATTTAATTTTATATTTATTTATACTATTAAAAATATTATTTAATACCTTAATTTATTATTTCACTTGCCATTTCATTTGGTTTTTTGTCATTTTTTTAAAATTTTTATTAGATAAATTTGTAAAGAAAAACTCAATAGATGTAAAAATGATAAAACAACCTATATCCGATAGATTTCGATTTGTCACGATCCAATTGATATATTTTTTAAAAATAAAGATGAGGTTAAGTTTTATCTTTTTGAATAATTTTGATCAAGTCGATACCAGGTTTGAAGTGCTTTGTCACAACCTTTCTCGGGATATATAAAAGAACATATTTAATTATTTATTTAATTTATATTTACATATATTATATTAATAAAGATATTATTGAATATTTTAATTTAATAAAAAACTATATTTATATATAATTAAGTTATAATTTATATTAAAAAATAAATATACTTATATTTGTCTATAGTAATGTTATTAATGAATTGAACCGAGCTGTGTTTTGGCTGAATCTATATTTAGTATTAATAATTTATATATTTGTTCAAACCAGACGCCTCAAATTTTTCTAAGGTTGGTCCAAGTCGAAAAATAAATTTCGACCTCACCCATTAAGCCTAATTTGTATAATAAAAAAATAAAAAATAAATTATTAAAATAAAATTTCACATATATAAATATATATACTTATATAATTATAATATTTTAATTATATATTTTATTTGGATCAAATTCAAACTTTAAGTTTTTTATTCAAGGTTCGGATCAAAATTTAAACGAATCTAAAAATTATCTCTAAATCATTTTAATGGACCTTAATTTTTTTTTGTCTAAGTGCTCTCAAAACTTGAACAAACTTTAATGCATAAGCAGGTAATTCAACTCTTTAATAAGTCTAAATTATATGTTATCTATTAAAATTGAGTATAAAAATTTTATTTTTATCATATTTAAAACGTAATTTTAAAAAATAAAAGATTATCTCGTAATAAAGCATGGGTTTAATTCTAATTTGATATAAATTTTGTTAGACATAATGATCTGGGTATTCATATTTTGTGAAATATTAAATTTATATATTTATATCATATTTTATATGAAAATTATTTGTCATAATTTATATTAACATAAAAATATAAAATAAAATTTTATAATTTTATTAAATTTATATATAATTATTATTAAAATTTTAAATTATATTATATTTATATATATTTTTTATTATATTCGTATGATATTTTAAATTATTTAATTTAAAATTTTGTATAATCACATGGGATGCCATGCTAATGGACCACTTCAATTCCACTTAAGAAAGAATTAAAAAAAAATTGAAACAAAAAAGAAAGAAAGAATTAGTTGAAATGTTTGACCAAACTACCATACTCCAACCAGAAAGGACGACTTCTTTTTGTAGGGTATGGTTGTGGGCGCATCAAAAGCGAAAAGCAATGGTAGCTGCTTTTGACTTCAGCTTTCCCCTCTTTTCTTCTCCTTTCACCTCCAATAAAAATAAAGTTTCAGATGTTAACAATTGAAAATTTTTGCTACGTTAAGCATTCTGCGGTAATGTTCGAGTATATAAGTTTCTTGTTCTGCTATATGTTTTAATTGATTTCTTCCAGGATGATAGTGATGGTTTAATATAATTTATGAGCAATTTTAATCGCTCGTCGGCATAAAAAAATCTTATACGTAAAAGAGTTCAAAAAAACCCACCAATTAGAAAGACAATGTTCTTCCAAAAAGATGTCCCATCTCTCATTCTCATCATCTTTCTTCCATAACTTTTTTTAATTTTTTTATTAATAAATAATTTATTAAAATTTATTTAAATTTTTTTTTAAATTCAAATATTATCAATAATCACTTGTTAAAATTATTTTAAATATATAATTTATAATCATTTATCTTAAACTGTCATATACGATAAATTTTATTTTGATTTAAAAAATTAAATAATTTATCTACTCATAAATTTTTTTTTACAAAAAAAAAAACTTTTTTTTCCTTTGCGAGGAAATTCATTGGAGAAATGTCTTTGTCTAAACCAAAAATCTAATTAAAGGTGAATTAAAGGTGAATGAGTAATGAGCAATGAACTCCTTTTCAATCTTTTTTCTAATCATAATATCCTATACAAATTACAAACCAAAGAAAGACGACAAACGCAAATAATTGCCGGTTCTACGGACAATCAAAAACCAACACTAGGAACAAAAGAAATAAATACTATTATTACATTTCATGAATCATATCGATCCCTTGTCGCTTTGCAATATAGACATTTCAACTTTGAAATGGAGCTTTACAACAAAACATAACGGAGATGAAGAGAATTAAATATCATGTGACCACCTTTTTTTTCCCTCGTTTTCCTCTTCAATGTCTCCTTTATCCTGGATTGGCCTTATTTTCTTCTTTTCAAAACTATAGGAAGTTGGATAGACTTGGCTTTTAATGGGGGCATGATCCTTTTATCAGGGGAAAATCACTAGGTAAAATATCATAGCTGAGATAGCTCCAAAAATTTTGGAACCTTTGGCAAATTTTTTGTACGAAAATCTTCTTTGCCGGAAAATCCTCATGTTAACGTAATCCGATCGTGATCATTGGCCCCAAACCTGAACACACGTATCGTAAATTCCCCTCAAATTCTGGCTTATGGCTTACCGTGGAAGAAAAAACTTTACAATCCTAGAAGAATGTAGTACACGAGCGTTATCGGTAATGCTATCAGCATCCCAAAGATAACCCTGCAAATTTAACAAATTCAGACATCAGCTACTGATAACAGAGTTGTTTACGATTTACAATATAGAATTGAATTGTTCTAGCAATTCAGGTTTTACTTACGCAGTACTGAGAATTGCCGGGTGAACATTGTACTCTTTGGCAAACACAAACGGTACAATTCCTTGTGGCAGAGCGGCCTGTTAATTGGACAAAATTAGCTAACAGTATCAAACAACCCAGAATTGTTACAGTGGAAAGTGAGTTCTTTTACCTGAACAATGGCGATGCGGAGGAGTGTGCCGCGCAACCCTACTGCGATTGAAGCGGCAGCCATGACAGCCGGACCGGTCAAGAACCTAACTGCCATGGCAAAGGCGGCAACCTTGTTCCCACAAGCGATGATCTTGGGTTGCAGAGCCATGAACAGACCTTTCATCATATGAACATTCAACAATTAGGACTTTCCCTAGAAAACGATAAATATCATTAAAACCCTCAATCTTTCAATCCAACTACTTTCACTAACAGGGGCCAACCGATGCCCACCGACCCTGGACCGCTAGGCAAGGTCGCAACACTACCCCACATGCCGGCAGGTCAATCCCATTTCCAGTTCAAAGATTAACCATCAATTTCTTGCAATAACAAAGGTCACATGAAATTAAAAAATTATAAAAATAAAATAAAAAGGTGCATGGCTGCAAGCTGTGCAACCATGTCGTTGCTTAGACAGGGTATACATCACTACCCAACTACACGCCTTGCCAGACCTTGTTTTTAGGTCAAGTGCGCTTTCATCACTTGGACTTATTCACATAACAGGGTAGTGCTAATATTTCTTGAGGATGAAGCAAATAACAGAAATGCTCACCCAAGCTAAACATGGCCATTCCTAGTCCAGCATCTGACAGGATGGAGATAGACTTCTCTATTATTTTCGGCATACTCACATGCCACCTGCAATTAAAACCCCAAAGCAGTCAATTTATGACATCTGAAAATACCCAAAAATAAAGGGAACTTGTTGAATAAAGTTTGAACCTTTGTTATTAAACTTACTGCCAAATGATCAACTAACCTAAATGCAATTAGGGACCAAACAAGACCAATGAGGCTGGAATATGTGTTGGGGTTTCGGATAAGCTTGCGCCAGACCATGATCAAGATCAGGCGGGTCATTACACTCGCCGGGGGCATTTGTTTGCCACCAACCAAATCCGGTGCTCCGGCGGCTTTAGGGTGCAGCTCAGCCGTTGAACTTGACCCCAACTTATTGAGTCCAGTCGGCCCTTCTTTTTCTCTCTCCTCCTCCCCATCTCTTCCAGCAAATCTAAAGTCCTCCCTATTAAAGTCACCACTGGCTGGCATAGCTTCAAACCAAAAGCAACAATTTTATTAAATATTAGTAGTTTTAAAAAATTTTAAGAAATTCGAAACATTGTAGTACTAATCTAATACTACATTAACTTTAGTAGTAATTGTTAACTAATTAGATGAATTAATTAATCAATTAACTTATTTTACTTTTGTTTTCCCCGTTTTGAGGGTGATCAGCAACCAACATCCTGATCTCTTTAGCTCCCTGATCAGACCGTCCAGATTGCTCGGACGCTCCGAAATCTGTCCCACCAAAGGCGTGAAGTCCACCGCCTTCTGATGCCGGCGAAGCACTGGAACTCCACACAAACATGTGCAATTCCTTTGCATCATGATTCACTTTATTATTCTCCTTCTGCTGTTGAACTTCTTGTTGTTGCTGTTGCTGCTGTGGCTGGCTGTTTTTACTGTTCTTTGTCACGGACGAAAATTCAGGATTTGGAGCAGGGTACGTTGTAGGAACTGTCTGTGCTGGATAAAATCCAAATCTTGGAGACATGACGTTACAGTTTTCTTCAAAATTTGATGGTCTTGGAGTTGGTCCTCTTGAGGATTGAACAGAGTACAAATCAGCTGGACCAAAATTAGATTGCCTTCCAGGAAATCCTTGAATACCCATCATTGAATAAAAGTCTGAGTTGTTAAAATTCGAACCTCTTGGAGTCGGATTCCGAGACGAGCTCACGCTGTATATCTCAGCTCCAGTAAGGTTCGATGGCCTCGGCGTCAATGCAGGAAGCGAACAAGGCCCAAAGGATCTCCTGGAAGCATTAGATTTCCTCACAGTAACGTGAAGCTTCCCGTCTTCGCCAATTTCAGCGTCTGTTTCAAGAAAATCACCGCCATCAAGTGAAACAACATCGGAATCAACTTTAAAAGAAACTATGGAAGCTGCAGTTTCCGGAAACTGCTCCATGATAAGTATTTTGGCACCACGGTACTCGAAAAGGAAAAGAAGAAGAGTGTACCAAATAATACACTGGAGAACCACGACCTGAACCATTAGCATTCCCGAGTACTGACCGTACATAGCGATTAATAGAGGAATGCCCATGACCAGAGTGTTGGGAAGAGTGGATAAAGAGAAATTTGTGATCATCCATTCCAGGCTTCCATTCCTGGTGAAATTAGTCCACAACCCAAGAACAAATAACATGATGATTTTCTGAAGAGTATCGGCAGCTATGAACCTGAAGTTCATGGCGTAAGGGTCGTTGGTGGAAATGAAATGGAAAGACAAGAGAGGAACAGCAAAAATGGCGACAAAACGATTGATTCCAGAGCACTGGTCAGGGGAGAAAATTTTCCACCAACGTACAGAACCGTAAGCTAAGATCATAGCCACGTACAGTGGGATCACCGCTGTTAAAACGGTGTAAAGATCCTTCCAACTAATCATCTTTCTTGTTTTTTTTCTTTCAGTTTTATGTGAAGCTGAAACGGTAGAGGTACCTGGAGAAGATGTAGAGGGTTTTACTTTTAAGGTTGGTTTTGGAAGTAGGAGAAGAAGAAGAGCATTGAAAGCGAGAGGGATGTCATGGGGATAGTAAAGAACTGTTACTTAACTAACTTAAAACGGATAAAATCTTAAGTGTGTTTCTCTGACAAGTGCTGCTGCTGATACTTGTTCATATACTGCAAATTTTCTGATATATTGGGAATCAGAGAGGGAGAGAGAGAATAAGAGGACTCCAGAATATATTAATATATAGGGGGAGAGAGAGAGCAAAGAGGAAAGGGAGAGAATAGAAAAGAATAGAAGGGAGGTGGGGGATTACATTGTTGTAATGAAAAGAAGGGGATTAGTAGTGAAGTGAAGCTGGGTTGGGTTAACAAGTAACCACCTTATGTGGTTAAGTTAACTAGAGAGTATGGTTACATAAGTATAGGTGGCTCTCGTCTTGTGGCATGGCTTTCTTCCTGACGTGGACACCCTCCCTTCCTTTTTCTCACTTGAACATTTTGGTTTTTCCATCTAATTCTAAATTCTCCCAAAATTTATTGGCAAAATACTCCAAAATTTGTAAAAAACTCACGTTTTATATTTTATAAAAAAAATCACAAGAAAATAAAAAATTTACAAATACTAAATTTTAATTTTAATTTATTAAATATTATATTTTAAAAATAAATTACATAAATCAATTAAGTTATAAATTTTGAATTCTTTTTGATAATGCTTATTTTTATAAAAAAATTTATAAATACTAAATTTAAATTTATTAAAATTATATTTTAAAAATAAATTACATAAATCAATTAAGTTATAAACTATGAATTATTTTCTGATAATGCTTTCTTTTCTACTTATGTTAGCTTCGGTCAAGAGCTGATGGAGGGTTGAAAATGAATTTATCTGGATATTGGGTTTCTTTCAAATTCACCAATGCATGCTTTTTTGAATGAAGTCTCTGTAAAAGCATCTTTCTTACTCCGATCCAAAATCGATCTGTCAAGTCAAATCCTGAAATCCTTGAGATCTTGTGAGTTTTATTATTATTAATATTATTTCAATTGTAAAATTTGATTGCATGGTCAATATTTTCAAGATTGTACATAAAGAACAGAGGGGAGTCACGAGTGAATCCATGCGGTTGTTGTCTCTATCTTTGACTTGGGTTTAACAAATACATCTTAGCCAACGAGTTAGTCCTTAACCAAATCTCAATCTTAGTAGAAATGATAATAAATAGTAAATAAATAAATATTTATTATTATTTGATTAGTTTATTTTATATTTGAATAATTATAAATGAATAATTAATATATTCAAATAATTATTTTATGATTTGTGATAGATTCAAAATAGATATAAATATTATTATTAGATATTTAATATCTAAATCTATTTAAATTTTAATAAATAGTAATTGATATTTGAATTCATATTTGAATCTGTTACCCATTTACATATATAAAATATATAAAATTTATACTCGTAAAAAGTTTCAGACTTTCAAAAATAATTTTTATTTATTATTAATTAAGAATAAACTTAAATTTTAAATTAAATTAATGTTTATTTTTTATTTTGACAAAATTATAAATAAATAGATATTTAAACAGATAATGTATATTTAAACGGATTCAAATTTAATAGTAATATTAAACTTAAACAAATATTTAAATAAATTTAGACATTATAAATAAAATAAATTCAAATACGAATATATAAAAAATTACGAATATCCATTCCATTATCATTCCTAAATCTTAATTATATATAATCATCAATTTACTCCCATCGTTTATCTGTTTATCTATATTTCAACATTTGAGCTCTTTTAATGTTTTTTTTTTTTTTGAGAAATGATAGTTCTATTATTTCTAAATATTTTTAAGAAAAATTTATGTACACATAAAAAACGTACAAATAATTTATTTTTTCTTACATCAATTTTTTTAATCTGATAAAATTTTATATTATTCTTTTATTTTTCAAAAATATTATCTGAAAATAGTTATAAGTACATATGTATATATCTCTTTTATGTATATCTATATTCATATTTTAATGTTTATAAAAATGATCGGTTGAGCCAAATCTTTAATTTGTAATTAAAAGAAAAAAATTTCTCATTCTATTGTTAATTCTTCCATCACCTTGCCAGTAAAGGAGTTCAATGGGCTGGGCCCATATTAATCCTCCTTTTTAAAATCTAAGCTTGAGCGCAATCCAATCGTTCATTCACTTATTATTTTATTATCAAAATAGTATTAATATTTTAAAATTAAGATTTAAATTAAATAAATGATTTATTTATTATAATAATCAAATCAAGTTGGGTAGCATCAATCATTTGGGCCTAAAGCTATGCCGAAGCGAGAGAAGCTAGCCCGCATGGCCCATGGGTGGATACTAAGTAATCCGTTCCTCCAAACCTCTGCTTGTCAATTTAAAGAGAGTTAAACATTTTTGTTGTTATATTAACCGTTATTATAAATTCACATAGATTGGATTGATTTTTGATTGAACGCAAGATATTATTTGATAATTTAATTTAATTACTTAATAAATAAGAAAACTTGTTACTTATGATAAATTAATTGGTTTATAAATATTAAGGAGTCTTAATATATAGTAACTGGTAAATATGAGAAAAATATGGAAAGATAATAATAAAACTAGTTTTAAATCCATGTTATGCACGTACATACAAATTAATTATTTTTCTACATACACCATTATTTAAAAAGTAAAGAATTATTTATTAAAAAATAATATTTTTATTTTAAAAAATAGTATATTTGTAATTTTAATAAGAAATTGTATTTTTATAATAATATATAGTATTAGAAATCTCATTTTGTAATATAGATGGTGTATATATATATGTATATATATGAAAAGAGATCAACTTATACTAATATAATTTTTTTTAATTATTATTTAATAGATCCAAGGAATGAAATTAAACTATTTTTTTATTTATCTTTCTCATCCTTTTGATCTATTAAAAGTAATTATTAGAAAATGATGTAAAAAAGTTTAAAACTTTTTTGATATAACTTTATCCTTTTCATATATATATTCGAAAAAAAAAAAACTATAAATGAAAGGCAAAAATATAAAGCAAAAGTAAAAAAAAAAAAAATCTATGTTTTCTTTTCTATTTCATGGAATTTGATATTTTTATCTTGTTGTATTATAAGAATTTAAGATACAATATTTTGAAATCAAAGAGAGATTCATGCAAGTAAGAAATTTAAGCCAATAAAAAAAATAAATGACTTAAGATCATTAAGAATGAATAAATCATAAATGGAGTTTGATTAAATGTACATAAAGAAAAAACAAAAGAGAAGTAATAGCAAATACTATAAAGTAAAAATATTTATTAGTTGAAAAAAAAGTAAACAAAAGAGAAACAATACATAAAGTAAAAACAATACATTTTTATTATTAACAGTGATTAAAAATTTAAATTAAACTAAAACTAACTAAAAGTAAAAATAATTGGTTATTGTATAAAAGATTCAATAGAGTTTTTTGAGTAAAGATTTACCTAATCATAAATAAATAAATGCATTTGAAGGGTTTTAGTGAACCTTTGAATAATTTTATAATAGAGAAGCTCTTGAAAATTTTGGAATAGTTTAAGCAAATCAATTACAATAGGTTATTTAATTATCAACATGTTTTTA
The DNA here is from genome assembly GCF_002303985.1 of Durio zibethinus. The sequence goes on from NW_019168270.1 coordinate 25,166,282, forward strand.
ACTTTTATTTTAAAAAGTATGCATTTTATATTTTAAAAACTTTTGATTATGAGTAAATTATGCCTTCAAATTAAAATGTTTTAAATAGTAATTAATCACTAGTAGTATGATTTCTAAAAAAATATATTTGTATATAGCAGAAAATATATTTAAAAATAAATAAACTTTTATTTTTATTTGAATTCTTGATATTAAATGATTTATATATTTATTCAGGCTGATAAATTACCTTATTAAATTTCAAACTTATATTCATTAGTTGGAAAGTTAATGTAAAAAATGGTGGATTGACAATGAAAACCTATCATATCTCAAAAAATAGAATTGAATATTGAAAAGTGAATTTTTTTTTCACAAATATAATTCAAAGTTAAATATTTATAATTGAAAAAAGTTTTAACAAAATTATTCAATATGTTAATGATGGTAATTAAACTTTTATTACCTTATTTATAAATTTAATTGAGAATGAATTAAGATAAATAAAAATAAATTTATTTAATTTAGTTTTTTTGAATTATTGAAATGTATTTATAAGATAACACATGTTAATTTTTTAGATTATCTACATATAACAAATATAAAGATTATTCATGTCATATTATTTCTTTTTTGTTAAAGACATTGACTTTTATATATTTATATAAGATTTACGATAATAAATTTAAATATTTTGTAGTTATGTGCGTGACCGAGCGACCTTATACGTGTGAGTTTGTATTTAAGTATTTGTTTGTTAGTATTTTGTGAGTAGGTTAAATCACATTAAAACTTTTAATCTTGTCTCTTGTGTATAATTTATTACTCCATTATTCATTAAAAAATTAAAAAATGTCTGATACAATTCACTCATATTACTCAATCAAAATATTTTCCAGATATTAATTTTAATAAATATTCTCCAAAGGCGCAATGTAGAGTTAGGCCAACTAGACTACAGTAATTTTCAGTTTGCACCCAACCTTAATTTATGTCTTCTTGAAGTGTATATGCATTTGAAATTTCTTGTTCGGTTACTGATCATCTAATTCTTTGATTGAAAAGTTCCTATGACAAAGACATAACAGGAAAAAAAAAAAAGGTCCAAAGTGTGGTCACCAAAGAAAAGTTGCATGATAGAATCAATATATAGAAGAGAGAGAGAGAAAAAATGGTTTTCAAAAAAAAAAAATTATTGTCTAATGACAGCTCCATCATGCATGGAATTAAACAGACAAAACCCAGATTTTTTATTATTCACATAAAATATTTTATAATTTTTTTTTTTACAAATGAGATCACAATTTAATTAAAAATAAAAAATTATAGATATTAAAATTTAAATATTAAATTTATTAAATATCGCCGTTTTATCAAACTTTATTATGATATATAAAGATCATTAGCTTGAAAAATGAATTAATATCGCCCAATGACCTATTAAAGCAATGTATTTCCTTTGTGAAAGTTCTGTTTCTTTTACTTTTGGAGAAATGTTTTTCGTCCTTTTTCACATCTTGCTTCTCTACATAAATAAGTTTATCAGAGACTAATTAAATAATTAGTGACCACTACAAGCAAAATGATTGTGTTAATACGGAGTAATCAAATTAAAATTAAGACTTAAAAAGGGTTAATTACAATAAATTAAGAGAAATCCCTTGAGGTAATGACTTGGATAATCTATTTCAATGGGAATATAAATATATATATATATATATATAATATATGTGGAGCTGCTTGAGTTATAAACATCAATCACTTTCACATACCTAAAGCATCAGTATCCTTTTGACCTTGCATGACTGAATACATTACCGTATCACACAAAAGTAGCAACTTTTGACAGTGATGATTGAATGCATTACCGTATCTCACAAAAGTAGCAACTTTTGACAGTGAGGCTTACACACAATGAAATCTCTTTTTTATTTTTTAGAATTTTTTTTATAGAAAATTGTTTAATTTCTTTAAATCCCCAATTATTTATAACCCCATTCAATAGAATTTGAATATCCTAATTAGGCTAAAACCACAAGATATTAGTGTCTTTGATTTGAAAAAAAAATTACCTTCTTTTGTTTCTAAACCAAATATGTTCATTTCATATGTGAAACTAAAAACCAAAAAAATAAGATGACCAAAGGTTGTTATTTATCGATGGATCTACTTTTTTATATATAAAAAAAATCATAGTTTGAAGATAAAAGAATTAATTGTAAATACCGATACTTGAATTGCACAAATCAATTGAATATCATTTTTTAAAAGTAACTATATAAATCAATTAAACTAAATTTTAAATTTTTTATTTATGAATTTATTAATATTATGGCTGCCTGCAAAAACCTTAAGATTCCCCAAAAATCAAAAATAGAGAGGAGAGGATCTTCCAAGTTAAATGAACCTCTCTCTTTCAAATGGAAAGTGGGTTCCATCGAACAATGTAGGGTTGCTAGCCTTCGAATATATCAATAGTTAAAACTTTGTTGCAGATGGAACTTTAACATCAATACCACCTATCCAAACAGCTCAGCAGCATTTGCAAACAACAAACCAAATACTAGAATGTCAAAGAACCAAATAAGCATCTCACTAGTGTTCAATAGAATATGTTCAGTTAGTCTCAACAAATATTTATTTATTTTTTCCTAATATATAGTATCACTTAATATTAATAATCATATATCGGCAATATCATGTATATTGCAATCTTTATTCATAATTAAAAAATGCGAAGTGTAAAAAATTGTCTAAACCTAATTTTGTCATTGTAGTTGACAAAAGACCACAATACTATCTTAATTTTGGATCAAATGGCCTTTGGCCTTCAAATCTTAACAATGGTTGAAAATTCAAATATATATCAAACTCTGTTCCACAGAGTTTTGTCATCAATTGTAAATATATATATATATATATCAACAAATATGCATGGACATATGTATTTATTAGAAGTATGTGTATATATATATATATATATATATAGACATATGGGTGTGTGGATTTGAGCAGTGATTAAAGCTTGGTTAGGGGCGAAGGAATGGCAGAAATAAGTGTGAAATGTAATGAAGAAAAGCATGGGAAAGGTTTGAAGGGAATGATGGGTTCATGCAATGTGTACTTGATTAGAAAAAGCTAGCATATGCATAAAATTACGGACCCAAAAAGCCTATAAAGGCACTGTTATCACTCACTGCAATGGTAAAGTTTCCATTATAATATATAGGCACGTGCAATTTAATTCTTTGTGAGGCTCACCACACACGTGCACGTCTCTTAAACTACATGCACAGGGAAACTCTCTCTCACTCTCTCTCAACCTTATCTTCTTTCTTGTTTCTCTCTCAAAATCGTTTTTCTCTTTTTCACTTTTTTCTTTTTTCTGATTGGGAACTTACTAACTAGTTACCAAGCTCTTCTCTTGGACTTGGAATTTATATCCCTTAGAGTGTCATAAAAAATACAATAAATAAATAAAAATATATGACGACCTCTTAATATTACTTGTAAAATAAAAAATTACACTATTAATATATAAAAATGAACTCTTTATTTATATTTGTGAGCTTGAGTATTTAGCCATGGAATGCCCATTTCTTGCTCCATTCATTTGCTATCAAAAAAATGATTAAAAAAAATACTATATATGGGACAAAAATTATTAATTATAGCAATATTCATGTGCTACCCAATAACTTCATGCCAATGTTAGGTGCCTTCTAGCTAGTCGATCCATTGCTAATCTTCTTGAAAAACCCAAAACTTTGTCTGCCGGCTCATTGTGACTTATTTTACTCATCAAGTAATTTATTTATCTTTGTAAGGAAACATTTGTTTTTCAAATTCAAACTTATCTAAATAATTCAAAGAGATAAAGTTAATTTTTTTCTTTTTTTAAAAAAATAAAGTTGAATTTGAATTAATTTAATTGCCACTAATCTGATCTCATTAAGCAAATGTTAGTTTCCAAAAAAAAAAATCCCAAACGTGGGACGTACATATAAACATAATTGATGATTGATTGGAAATCAAAGTGGAAGAAATGATTGAGATGTGAGAGGAAAAGCAAGGGTAAACAGAAAGGGTAGGTTTATATTGTGATTCATGGTCCAAAGGTTGAGTGGCTCGAACTTGGAAGAATGGCTATCTTTGTTGTGCAGTACGTAGTGCTTTAAGTTTAAGTGATGCGAGGCTGTGGACCCAATTTGGGCTTCTCCCCCACCAATGCACTCTCGTGCTCGTCGTACCTCTAACCATGCGTGCTCCTGGAGCCCCCCAACCCTAGTTTTCCTTTCCCAATATATTCATTACAATTAAGCTCATCATCTCTCACCCGTGGGAGACATCGATCGGACACATGCCAATTCCTTTTCTTTTGTTTCTCGGCAAATGGAGGGATAATGATAAAACCTCTACAACTTATCATAAGAGTTTGTGATTTAGAAGGTTCCCTCCCTAAAGCCAATGCCAACTTCGACTAAAGCACATGCCCTAAATTGGTCACATGCACCACATTATTTACATTTTTTTCTTTATTTGTGACAAACTTTGTCCAAGGGACTACCCTAGAGTAAATCTTAAGCTTTAAATCAAATGATTCTGATTAGATCGATCTTAGGTTCATGTAACATTAATATATATTTTTTAATTTCATGTTTCTTTTTCGTCTTTCTTTAGGGAGGATAAGGTACCAATATTTAACCCCCACACAATGTTTTTTGTTGTGAAAAGGTCCACAAAATTAACTTTAAGCAATGTTTGATATCTTAATCACCGAAGTGATCTTGTTACTAAAATAATCTTATCATTCACGATTTGAAATCACTTTATTTAATTAATAATAATTAATTTTTAGGAATTAAATATCTATGTTTTTGGTATTACTAAAAATCAAATATTATTTTATTTAAAAGTACGAAAATAACTATATATATTGTAATAGTTACATAAATTAATGATTTTAATATTGTTTAAAGATAATAATTTGTAAAATATTATTAATATTTTTTATTTTATAATAAAATATAATTAAATTATTAAATTAATAAATATTTTATTAATAGGTGAATTAATTTTTATAATATAAATTATGTAAAAAAAATGTTTGAATTAAAAAAATAAAACTACTTTATTAAATTCATAATAAAAGAAAAATAACAAGATTGTATTATATATAAAATATTATAAAAAAATTAGAAAAACACAAATTATTTTAAAACTAATTACAGTGAATATTAGTTTGAAAATATAAATTTTATAATATAAAATAATTACAATTTTGAGAGTTAATAAATTTTTAATCCACAAATTAAAAAAGGAATATTGATTATTATTAATTTTACATATTATTTCAATTCAATGATAAAATATTTTCACTATTTTGAATGGAAATTACATCATCTTCAAAAATAATGATTTAATTAGTTTTGATGATCCAAAATCACCAAATATTTATCAAATATATTAATTTAATCATTATATATAAATCACCATAATTTCTAAAATAGCTACTCCATAATAAACATTACCTAAATTATAACTTAAATGGTTAAAATAATAAATTTTTTTATTTTATCATTTTATTTAAATAAATTTATATACTTTTATTGTATCCAAATAACCCTTTCATCTTTTTTTTGCATCCAAATAAATTTTTAAATTTTAATTTGTATTCGAATAAATTTTTAAAATTTAATTTATACTTAAATAAAATTTTAATATAAATTAATTTTTTTATTTAAAATAAATTTTATTTAAATATAAATTAAAAAATAAAAATTTATTTGAATATAATAACAATAAAAAATTCTCTAAATCAAATGAGAAAATTCAGAAACTTTTTAATATTTTAACCTAAGTTAATTGTTATACACTTACAATTAAACTTAAACAAAGATTAATTGTTGTCTTCTCAGGCACGTTATGGCTTGGACCAAAACCTCGCCATTTTCACACATGCATCCTTACGTGAACAGTTAAACAAATCAACCACCATTAACTGTTGGACACGTGTGAATACGTTCGAGTTGACTCGAAACATCAATCTCAATCACGAGACATGATCTTGATTAGGATAATATTTAATCATAAATAGAAAAAATAATTAAAGATGAAAGGAAGATTATGAGATTAGCAAACATTTAATATTAGTACCAATGAGAATTTTGTTTATGTATAGAAAATAATAGGTTTGAAGATTTTGGTGCAATTGTGGGGCATTGATTAATGAATCGTGATTGTTTATTAAGTCCAAATCCTTCCATGTGAGAGAACATTCTTTTAAGATACTGTCACTCGATCACAACAAAATCCCTTGCCTGCCCTAATGCGTAATGCTAGGTAATGTTCCCTTACTTCCATAATGGGCATTTGTCAAAATTTATCTTTTATCTTTGTTTCTCCAAAAAAAAAGAAGAAACTTGAGGCTTGGCAATCCAATTTGAATTTGTCTGGTTTTGTCCAATTCGATTTTCTAATATTAATTTTTTTAATTAAATTTTGGGTTGGATCAAATATTTTTGAAAAAAGTCAATTTTATACAAAATCTGTCTCGAATCCAATATATATTTTATTATTTATTTCATTTTATATTCATACTTTAAAAATATATATTTATATTTAAAATAATATTAAATAATATACTGAATATATTATTTATACTTAAAAATTAATATTTTATTAATTTTGAATCGGATCAGATCAATTATGAATTTAAACATATACGAGTTGATCGGCAAAATATAAAAATTATTTTAATATCAAATTGGATTCAAATATTAAAATTATAAAAATCGAGTCAGATTTAAAATGAATAAAAATCCAACCTGTTACCTTCTCTAAGCAATTTCCAAAAGACAGCTAAGGCTTGCATTAAGCAATCTCATTCCCCGTGGATTAGCACTTGGATTTATTGAGAAAATAAGGGAAACATACTTGAATGGGAGTTGGGGACATGTTGAGTTTATGCTTTTGACAGATTTTGGGTTGGGAAGGAAATTTCGGTGGCAAATTTGCTGAGCATGTGCCACCGCAGGCATACCCCGTGAGGAACCGATTGCATTAAAGGCAGAGGTCAGAGTTTGAGGCCCATGTGATTTGGTCTCTTACCTCAAATTGTTCGGTTGGAAGGGAGTCCACATTAACTGCCTAATTATGCCAATCTGTGTGTATTTCTTAAAATTATCCAACAACTTTTCTTCACTGGCTAAAAAAAAGGAAATTAACTTTTTAAAAAGAATTTAATATGATTTATGGAAGATCTTTTGAACTCGAATTGTTTGTTAATGCCAATTCAAAACAAGCTTTTCTTTTGTAAGAAACCAAGAGAAGGGAAAAGGAACCCCAATGCCTTGAAAATCAACTAGAAACTTTAATTTTAGGGTATGTCCCACAGAAATAAGACTTGAGTTGTCGGTTAAGGCCTTTGTCCGACACAAGATCATAGGGTGTCTCCTAGGGTTTATGTGAAAGGGGGGAGAACACTGTTTTCCTAGCTGTTTTGTTGCACAACCAACTTCCATATCATTAAGATTTGTCCAGTCTTTGTGTGCACCTCCTTTCGAATTAGATAATTTTAAACACGAATACGATACATAAATTATAATATTATAATATTTATATTTTATATATATTTAACACAAAATAAATACTTAATTATATCATGAATTACTAGATCTACTCCATACGCAAAAGGAAAACAGCACTTTCTTTTTCTAAGACTTTTGTATTAAAGGAAAAGGCCCAAACCCAGGCTTTTTTTTTTTTAAGGAGTGAGCCCACTTTTACTCAGGCTTACGGGGTGCATATATAATTACAGAGGAAAGGTCAAAGGATGTATAGGCCATGAGTGCTTTGGTCCAACCCAATTTATAAACAGATCTCTCAAAGCACCCATTTTTAACACCGACGCCATTAGCCAATCCCTCAAGTTTGCCATTTCAACTTCAATAATATTGCATGAAAAGTTTGTAAAACCTTTCTACTACAAAGTTTATTTTCTAACGTTTACTTAATTAATAATGTATAAGCACCCCCAACATTATATTCAGTGATTAGTGCATGATTCTCTATTCAAAGAAACTAGAAACTTTGTCTCATTCATTTACCTCCATTGCTGCTCCTCCCGTAGGTAATTGGTATGGACGATGTATTCCCTGCACTTCTATTGTTTCAGGTTTCATTTTATTTCTACTTCAATAGCTATGTGCTTGCGCTTGCATCCAATCTAAGAATTGTATCTCTTTTATGTTTCTAAATCTCAGATTGAAACGAAACCATTGAAGTACAGAGATTTATATATAACGGTGGATCTGTGACCTGTAGCTTAAACTTCAAGTGTTATCTGCCACCACGGTGAGAGCCATCTAGGATGAAACTGCCCTAAGAAGTCGATCTCATATATTTGAGCCTTTGCTTTGTGGATTTTTAAACTCATATCAAGCACACATCCTTTCTTTCTTTATACTAGTTAAACCATTGCTACAAAATATTCCTTTGCCGTGAGGGGCAGTTATCTTCAATTTGGTTTGATGTTGTAAATAATAATGCTTACAAATAAATACTACAAGGTTTAGTTTAATTTGTAAGGAGAAGCGCTTCAATTCTTTTGTTGATCAAAATTTAATTTTTATGAGAAACATATAAAAAAGTGTATTTTTGGTTCAAAAGATAAATTAATTATCTTTTTCATTAAAGGCTATTAGCAGACAATTAAAAAATATTTTTTATTTTTAAATTGATCTTACATATATAATATCACATCAATTTAATTACGTTATTATTTTATTTCACAAGTCTTTTCACTTTTTACCTACAAATAAAATTATTCAGATACTATCAATACGCATTATTATTTTTTTACTCTCCCTATTTTTTTTCTCTTTCGATTTCTTATAATAAATCTCTAACTTAAATATCAAAATATAAATGCAAAAAACACTCCTCACTTTTACTTTTATCCACTCTCTTTCTCTATCATGATTTTAAATTTTTGATCCTCAACTCAGAGCTGACAGCTACAATTCCCCTTCACCGAATTAAAAAAGTGAGCATAAACCCAAATTCTTAATACAAATTTCACATACAAACCTCGCATCTTTTGGGGGAAGGCGTGATTAAAGTCCAAGTTTTCAGTAGAATTTACCAACCCCAACTTAATTAGCCGACAAAGTCTAAAGGTTAGAACTGTGGTGAGGTATCATAATCGATTTGATATGAGCTTTTTTTAGATATTAGGGTTATCACACTTTTCATAGTCCACGACCCGAAAGATGTGTCTAGCTACCAAGTTCCCGCACATTAGTGTGTTTTGTTTCTTCTGGCAAAATCATTTGAAAGTGACTTTACGTAACTTTTTGCCACAAGTCATTATTGTGATGCCAACCAGCCTCCCCCCTTCTTTCAAGACAATTGAATTTTTTTTGGGATACCATTGGTAATTGCTCAGTGTTCCTGACAATGCCTGAATTTTGGCTGATTAGGATTGTTCATATAGCCTCAACATTTGTTGAAATTTGGCTCAAGGCGTTACAAAATCATCTTAACTTAGCACCAAAATTAATAGCAGGATTTATAATCATATATAATTTCCACAATTTAAACCAATTTTGAGTGATCTTTTTTCCCCTTCTTCCCATTCTTTTTCTTATTCTTTTTGTAATTTTTTAGGCTAAACAATCACAAGAAAAAAAAATTGTGGGTTTTTAACAGCTTGTTGGCTTTTGAATAGGCAATAACAATAAAAGATTGATCGATAAAATAAAGACAAAGCAAAAGCAAGTAAAATCCCTATGTAGATTAGATACCAATATGTAGTATCTATCCCTTACATTGTGTGTAAACTACTATGAACATTCCCTAAATCTTTTTTCTTTTAAAACCCTCTTACGTGGGTCATTAAGCCTGACTAATTAACAAGCCGCCGAAGATGGCCTTGATTGGAGTGCTGATGTCCCAACTTTAGAGGACAATGCGGTGGCAGTGGTGGTGGCGGCGGTCACTTTAGTGGGGCCCTTGTCATGGGCAGTGGTGGCCACACGCTCGCACCGAGGGCACATTGTAAGGGTTGATGCAGGGAGAGGTTCACAGCTGTGAGGTGAAATCACTGTTGGTGGCCCTACTTTCATGGCCCTAAGCTCCTCCACCTCCCTTTGAAGTCTCCGGTTCTGTTCAGTCAGTGATCCAAACCATCTCTTCAGGTATTCACACTCCATCTCTGTCTGTTTCAACTTGCTCCTATTTGGTCAATTTGTGATGAACAAAATTAATAAACTCTATATCTACCTTGGTTTTTTGGTTTCATTCCTTTAGTTATATAAAATATGCAACAGAAACATAAAACCACAGAAATTTGAAACTTTCCCCATCTGGTACAATCTGAATTAACACAAAAAAGAATTGCTATTAATTTCAGCAACATTTTTTTTCTTCTTTTTTCCTTTTTCAAGTGATTGGTTAGTTCCAAAGGATTACTAATAAAGAAATTTCATTCTTACATACATACATATATATATATGTATATATATTTATATGATATAACACTGACGTGCAAGGTCTTTACGCTTTCACGTGGCGTGACCAACCTAGCTTTAAAAACTTGAGAAACAGAATATCATTGCATTTAAGTATGAAATTCATAAATCTCTTGAATAAGTAAAAGCATTTTGTAATTATCTTTTTCGTTCCTTCACCCATTTTTTCCTTTAACTGATGAATGGAGAGTAGTAAATTCAAACTTGGATTTTATTCATATCTAATATAAGTGTATTTATTATCATATTAAATGCTAACCATTACATCTATACAACCAAATGATATATCTATGACTCAAAAGAAACGGCAATTTCTATTACAGTCATGTTTCTGTAATCTGTTCTCAGTTGCTTTTGGCAGTTGGCATTGAAAAAAGAGCAAAACAACAAATTAATTAGCTTCGGGCCGGAAGGGGGGGGGGGGGGGGAAGGGTTTCCTTTTTCCCTTTGTTGATTTCATCAATAGTGTAGTACACGTATGCAATGATTCATTAATGCATGGCTAAGTCCAAAGAATGATGGGTCAAAGCAAAACTTTATTAGAGGGGTGATGATCTGACTAGCACACGAGGCTACAAACAGACATGCAATATTCTCAATTGCTGCTGCTATGCTATCATTGTTATATATTTGATGTTTTTAGACAAACCATCATTATTTTGATCCTCAAAGCTCTCGGCTCATGAAATCAAATCACACCATTAATTCTTCATAAATCTGTTCAGCTACTTGTCGGTCATGTGTCCTTTTTTCTGAACCTGTTATAGCTTTTGTTTATTGAAACTTGATAGTGTTACTATATATCTCTCTACCCCTTTATCGCTCTTTCTTAATTATCATATTCGTCTAAATTTTTTTATACATATATATTTATTTATTTGAGGTTATGAAATTAAGAGTACTGGCAGACCACGTTATTGTTATTAGCATATTCATCTAAATTTCATGCTAAGTTTTACAATGATAAAATTATTTTGAGGAAAATAATCAACTTCCATTGCAGACATTAATACTTATACCACATATGTGGAACGACAACTGCCTTTGGTAGCATCAAATAACTTTCTCTGAAACATAAGTTCTACTAGTTCTCTTCTTTTTAATTAAAGAGAAAAGGAAACCCATAAACCTAACAAATGACAAGATATTTTCTTTGTTAATTATGTCATGCATACACAACCAAAAATAATATAGTTTAAAAAAACAAAAAAAAGTAGTTTTAATTTCCTCTAACTTGTTCCTTGTGTTCTTAAGGTGTCTAAAGGCTCTGAACAGCTGATTAATTGATAGTGATATATCAACTTCCAAAAACAACCGTTTGTCAAGGAAGTGACAAGACAACCCCATAAAAATGAATCCAGTTATAGTAGCATCATAAAAAAAATCTATTGTTTCACTTTCTACTTTAAATTTTTAGTGTACGAAAAATACACTGGTAGAATCTGATTCAGATTTATATACTTTGTGATATTCTGTCAACGTTTTGATGATATCTACCCTATGCTACTTTTAATCCCCAACGATCAGGAAAAAACGAAAAAAAGAGGAATTGTTTTGGATGAAGCAATATATATTTGTGTACATGAAGCTGTACAAATGTATAGGGTAGAGTTAGCAGTACCTGGCCCTACGGTTCTGGAACCAAACCTCAACCTGCCTTGGCCTAAGCTTCAGCTGCAAAGCCAATGCTTCTTTCTGCTTCTGAAAACACAAAACGCCAAAAGGCATTAAATAAAGAGATGATCTGATGAATTTATTGGATACTTTATGTGAAAAAAGAAAGAAATTTTCAGTGTTTGGTGTTTGTTAATAAATAGGTAATAGGTAGTAGTTTGAAAATTACATACAGGGTTTAGGGTATTATTTTGTCTGAAACTTTCTTCAAGAAGGCGAGACTGCTCTTTTGTAAGACGAAGTTTTTTGCGAGGAGGGGCTCCATTCCAGCTTTCTTCTTCAACCTCCATGCTTGCTGTGATCCATTCATCTTCTGCTCCTCCCGATGGTACTTGGTTTATATCCAAATCTCGCACTGTAGAACACCGTTCATGACCTTTAGTATAATATTTTCATTCACCAAAAAATGGGAAAAAAAAAGAAAAGGAAAATATATCAAATTTGAAGCAATATCAATAAAATATTCATCAACCATGAGGACGATCATATTAAAGGAAAAAAAGACCCTTTTTTGGAAACCATGCATGGAATCCGAGTATAGAAAATCAAGGCGGAAACTTCATAAAACATGGGATTTTAAAAGTAAAAAGAAAGTTTTGATATATATCTTATCAAAATTAGGAAGTAATAAGTAAGAAAAGGGTGGGAAAAAAAAAGTGAAGGGAAAGAGAAGAAAAGAGATGCTTTTTGCTTACCAGAAGAAGGAATAGAAGGGGAAAAAGAGAAGCCAGGAACAGATATTGTCAATTCCAAGTTAGAGGAGCAGGTGGGTAAAACCGCCATGAAAGTTGCAGGAGAAGAAAGAAGAGAAAAGGTAAAGATTTTAAAAAGATAAATAAAAAAAGGGCAACAAAAGGAGACAAATGAGAGACATAAGAAAATGAAATGAGATGAAATGAAGGAGGAAAAAAGGCGGTGTGATAGATATAAAGGTCAATATAATAAATAGATACAAGGGAGAAAAATAGGAAGCAAAATAAGAATTGAAGATCTTGAGAGAGAGAAGTACTAGGGTTTTTTACTTGGTCATTAAGTCAAAAGGCCTGACCCATTTGATCTAAGACACGTGTCAGAGAGATTGAAAATTCTGGGTGGTGTAGGAGAATAACCGGCAGGTTTTCTGTTTATAAGTGGTGGTCTGGTTGTCGGTTCAAAGGTCAGCTGGTGAAATGATTGCAAGCTTAGACTAAAGGGGGCCTTGGTTTGGAGCAGGGCGGGGCAGGCGCGCCTCTCCCACATTCATACATACATACCTACACAGACCTACTGAATTAATAGCTTCCCTCTAGAACTGACCTGAACCTTCGAGTTCAAGGGCAGGGTGGTTTTTTCATTCTACACCTCAACTCCATTCCATTCTCATAGTCTTTGGGCATTCACTTAATTTTCTGACTTTTTTGATGGAGAAGTTGGTGATTGGGGGTGAGATCAGTGGTGTGGGGTAACATTGGAAAAATGTTGTGTTTGGCTTAGGAATTAAGATCAAGTCTTACCATTATTATTATTATTAGCAGAGCTAAAGTGCATTAAAGCGTCAATGAATAGTTATTGCGTTGTGATACAGAGGAATTTAATGCTGTTTCACCTGTTAACGGGTAAGACGAATTGTAACGCCCAATTTTCAACGTGGGAAATGTTAATTGCGACTAATGGCACAAATTAAAGTAATATTTTTAAAAAATATATAATAAATATATATTTTTTACTGAATTTTGTAAATATAATACATAAACAAAGAAAATTAATTTTCGAAACCGTTTTCTTTTTTTTTTTTAAATAATGTACTAATTATTATTTGTTTCAATTAATCACCTTCATGCTCTTGGTGTGAACTCTGAAGGGTGCTTTATTACCATTTCAATTAAGACAAGTAAAGGGGATTTTATTAGAGATCAAGTAAAATTAATCTTGTGCTTTGACTTACTAATTATAATAATGAAAGGAAAATTGGTGTACAAGGAAACGGGGATGAAACCTAGGTGTGGCCAAAATTGACTCGAATATTCCCACCGCCAATCACAGGTCAAGATGAAGTCAATTGCACATTCGAGGGGTAGGTTTTAGGTAACAACAGAAATCCGAAAACAACTTGGACTTCAAGTTGGGATCTTGACCATGGCTGCCAAGTTTTGTATCCATATTGCAAAGCAGTTTGCTTAAGTTTGCACCCAATTTATAATTATTTGTTTTAATCGCAAACCAATGAAGGCAAATCTTGTTTAAATGAAGGGTCAAAAAAAGACAAAAAGGCAAATAATAAATCAGCAGCAAACTTAAGATTTTTTTAGATATCCTCTTATAATATATAAAAAATTATGAATAAAAATTTAATTTTTTTTCCATTTTTAATTTCTGGATTCCAATGCCAAGTAAAGTGGTAAGAATATGGGGTTGGAGAAAATTTAATATTTTGCAGGAACATTCATTTCTAAGTAAACTACCTAAGTCATGATGACCTTATTGAACAATATCCCAGTTTATAACATGTTTGATAATATGGAAAATCTCCTGAAAAAATTCCATAAGATTAATGCAAAAGAAGAACTTTTATTATGATGATCATGTGCTTTCCTGGTAATTTACACTGAACTGCTGACTCTTTCTTTCCCTATTCCAACTGCCACTGATTTGCACAGCTCAAATCTTTGAAAATTTGTTTTACATAATTTTTCCCAACCACCCTATTGTTTTCCCCTAGCAGAAAGTGTACAAATCCTGATTTGCATTGATAGCCTTTTATAGAATCTGGTAATCTGTTAGTATTTCTTTTCTGATAATTTTTAACTTTGTCAGACTTATTAAATTTCTCTTTTTTTTTCCTTTAACAAAAATTAGGAAAAATTATTTGAACTTAAATATATTATTTTTGAGTGAAATCCGATTAATTGTTATTATTGCACTAAATTATATACCTATTTTTATTAGTAAAATAATATTTTAAAACTATCCCAAACTTTATTTAAGCTTAAAATTTTATATTCAAAACTCGATTCAGATCCAACCAAACCTAAACAAACTTTAAATGCTTTCCCTTTTCATAAAACTGTTGAAACATTCAAGATGGAGACTCAAATTGTAATCAATGAGATGTTACCTTAAACAAGGATAACAAATTAAGCTTGGTATATGATGTAAATAACTGAAATTTATACATAAAATAAAAAAATATCTAAAAAGAACTAAATTTCTTAAAGAAATTGGTCGGTTGGGGCACATTCAAGAGATCATTTAATAATCTTTGGACTTTGAGGCATATACTGAACAAGAAACCTCCCTTATATAATGGACTTTGATGTCCAATTTTGCAATTCTTTCTTTTTAATTTAAGCACCTTCTCTATATATCATTCATCAAAATGTTTTAGATAAAAAATTGAAGAAAAAGTGATAATTTACAAAAAGAAATTTTATGCTTAACCATAAAAAATTTTGAAGTCCGAAATTAATATTGCACGAGACGAAGACTGACTCACAAGAGTCTCTCAAAATTATTTTTCGGATTGAGATTTAATAATCTAATTAATAAGAAAAAAAGGTTTAATATAATAATTAAACTATAAAATAATATATATTATCCAAAATCTCAGTTATTAAATTAAAAATATTTTCCATCTTTCTTTATTTCCCATACCAAACATAGATTGGATACCTCCAAAACTTAAGACTAATATACTCTTGTTCATTAATTTCATTTGGTGGACAAATTAAAGTTGGCTATCATGTCTAAAATTATCCATCTTTTCTTTTCCTTCTTAATAAATAACATAGGGAACTTCAATTATATGAATAGTTTTTTTTTTTTTAAGTATTCAACTCATAAGAAGAGCATATCACCTACAATTAATGAATCATAATTTAAAATTATATGAGATTGATTAAAATTTTATATGAATTTACATAATTTTTTAATATAATTGAATAACGGCCAACAATCTTAGGGTTTTTTTTTTTTTGGTCACTACTAGGAATTGTTGAATATATTATATATAACTCATAACAGTTTGTTTATGCCCCAATAATTGGTTTTTATATTTT
Organism: Durio zibethinus; assembly: GCF_002303985.1. The sequence continues at coordinate 25,182,501 of NW_019168270.1, forward strand.
GAATTGCACTTTTTCCTTGGAATCGAATATTTTAAGTTATTATTATATATATATAATACAATTTTAGTGCATGCGTTGAGGTGGACACCATTGAAAGCACTTTTGTTGAATGTCTAGTAAATGCTTGATCAGTACAATGCCGACACTTTGATCACTAAAATAAATAAATAAATCAATTCTTTCATGATGTTTTGGAGTCGTCTGTTTCATAAATTTAATTCTAAATTTGCCTGTAACTGTGAATGTATATTGAAAACTTTTGTTTGTATTGTAAAAAAAAAAAAAAGATTTGGTTTCTAGGTGTATGAAGTCAAAATTATTTTATTTATCGTTATTGAAATTTTTAAAATTTTATAAATAAAATTAATAAGATGATACATGTTTTTTAAAATATATTAAAAATTAATTAAAAAATAATTTTATTTCCACGAAAAAGGTGCTGAAGATTTTATCCAAATTTTCTAAAAAGTTGAGCACTTTTAGTGGGAATAATAGTAATTATTTGACTAATTACCATTGACAATTATCAATATAATAATGAAAATCAAAATGGGTATAATTTTTTTCATTGTATGATGTAACTAAGGGCCTTTTTTTTTTTTTTTTTTGAAGTGTGCCGTAAAATGTCATACACGGGCGGACACAAGCTTTCCATGGGGGGGAGGAGGAGCAGAGGAATTGAGAAAATATATGGCAAAAGCGTGGGAGTTGGGTGGGGCCGACATTGAATGATGATTTGGTTAGGGACAAGACATGGAACATGGAAACCTTGTGGACCCCAGCTTGGATGATTGGGTAGGGAACCAGCTGTGGGCCCCTACTTGTCTGCTTGTCCACACCCTCGGGGATCCCTCATTGGTCCCTCTTCCACATCCCATGTTGTGTTATATCGATGGATAACATGTGGGACCCCTCCTTCACTATCCCTTAAATAGTTTTTTTTTAATTGACAAAATTCTTTAACATCCAATTATCCATTTTTTTAATTGAACAGTGAAAGATAATTCCTTTTAATTCATTTTTTATTTTTAAATTTAAATTTGAAACTTTCAAAGATTAATTATTCTTTAATTAAGCATTATTATTCTATGCAAAGCTTATGAGCCAAGGATTTTTGTCTGTCTGCCGAATCAAAGATGATGTGATGCAAACTCTGACTAATGCAAACTCAAGCCCTATTCATATTTATTCCTAATTACTTTTGTAATAATAAAGTATAAGTGAATACATTATATGTTTCATCATTGTAAATATGATCTTGGTTTCACATATATACAACAAAAGTACCAATATGTGGCTGTAATTGAATTTCTTGATTCATGCTAAACTGTTGTTAGTCATAACTTTTTTTCCATGTCCAGAGGAAAACAAAATGGATATCAGAACAGCTACTGCCATTGAGATGAGAAAATAATTTGTTAAACATACTCAATGGCAAACAGGTAAGTTAACTTCCACTGAAGAATCATAAATAACAGCTACAAGCTACATCAGGAGGGTCACCACATATTAGTTAATTGAAGAGCCAATAATGCAAGAGCTTTAGAAAGTTTACGCAATTTTGATGGCCTATATATGGAGACAGATTAAGAACCTTCAAAGGAAAGTTGTGGACCTAGCAAAAGAAAATAGAGCACCTGCAGATTTTCTTTGTTGAACACACATGACCAAGCACATTAAGCTACCACCCTCTGCACTTCAATGTGCACCTGGAAAGAGGAGAGGATACCAAACCCCTTTGTGATGTGAAACATTGACAAACAGATATCGAATACATAGGCAGGGAATGCATACCTCACAAGGTTTACGAATGATACCCACACACCTTGAAGCACTGATGCTATCACTTTTCAACAGGCAACGGACACTGAGTGTAGGTTTGCCAGAGGCTTTCTGAATCCCTGTCACATTTTGGTTTGCACATTCCAATTCCCCAGATCCTTCCAACTTTGCAGGGCTTTGAAGGGTTGCACAATCGGCAGAAGCCACTGCATGTTTTTTTGATTGATCAGTGTGATCAGCATCGTCATTGCAGACTCGCTCCCTAAGAAACAAATGGTCATAGTCAGCATAATAAAAGCAGCACATTCAAATCAAAGAAATTGCAAATAAGAAGATTTTCCTGGAATTCACCTAGGCGCAGATGTATATTTCTTTAGGAGCAGAATGCTTCTTTTTCCATATTCCTCAAACACGCAAATTGTCTCCTAAACTGATCAACTCCACTGGGTTGACATAAAACACTTAATTATCATTCAACAGTGTTTAGAATAAAAGTGGGGGGAGGGGGCAGAAACAGTAAGTTAAGATACAAATTTCAGGTAGTCTAATCATATAGCTTGAAGATGATAAATCCTATTAGAATCTGGATGAATGGCCAGGAGATTGTTGCGTTGAATGCAAAGTTGAGGTTGTATTTTATATATTCATTTTTTGTGCCTAAGGTTTTCTCAACACTAAAGATGCTTGCTAAAACACCAGCAGTTTTTTTAACTTTTCTTCTTCTTCTTTTAAGCGACATGCTTAAAGTGAAATGAATAACCACCATTGTAATCTGCATGATAATTTTCTAAGACTGAACAAACCATCTCACAAGTTGGAGGTGGATATGCTAGAATAAGTGTTCCTTTGCTGGTAAGAAGAGAACAACATAGGGATTTAATCTGTAATTATGACAAATATTGCCATAATAAGCACATATAGAATGATACTTTAGACACTAAAAATGACAAATTAGTGTTAATAATAAAATCATTCCGTGATGGATGACAGTTTGCTCATCATGACCATCTTTCAGCACAGGCAACACTCTGTAAGTTTGTGCTATCTTTTGTAGAATAAAAGATTTTTAGTTTCACTGTCAGTTCTGCATCTAAACAAAGTAATGCTTTGATGCAAATAAAGAAAGTCAACAATTCATCACTTTCTAGTTTCAACAGCTGAGACATGGACCCTCATTGTCAGTTAGATTTTTATGAATTATGTTCTATGTAACTGTTGTAAACAACCACCAGAAGACATAGTTGGATGCCTGACCTTGGATACATGAAGCTAATCTGATATTTGCTTTGAAGATACTCCAGAAGCATCTGTGGATGTTACTCTAATATCTGTTAGCATTCTAAAGTAAGATGCGCCACAAGTAAACAATAAATGATCGAGGTCATTAAAATGGAGAATAATATCGCTAAGGCAAGAACTAATCTCTATGTAATAAACAACTCTCAGTAAATTAGCTCTCTGACATCAGCTTCCACCAATTTCCTTCTTTCAAATTCAAATTCAAATTTTGAAATGGTTTCATGGATGGTTCACTGTCCACATCTGCCAATCCATCGAAAGATGGATCAGCTAGCTAATGCATGCGTAAAGAACAATCATAAAAGTTAGGAAATAAAATAGAGTATGAGGAAAAAGGATCCTAATTTTAAACTATCAGAACTCCTAAAGTTTACCTTTTCAGCAGATGGATGATCCTTAGGATCAAATGCAACCAGACACTTAATCAAATTGAGGGCCAATTGATCTGCATTTGGAAATTTTTTTTGAGAAAGGAGTTGGTTTCTTTTTTCTCATTCTATTCAAATACTTTCTAGCTCTTTAATTCCGAATAGATATCATAAAGAATCAAAATGGTTAGGGAACAAGATCTTGGGCATGTTTAGAAAAAAGATAGGAAGCAACTTAAAAAGGTTCCTAATGCTGATGAAAATTTTCTCTAATCAAAAGGAGACAGTAGACCCTTGCAATTGTTTCAGAAGAGGGAGTACCCAGCAAATCAGTCGCAAGATCCAATCAATCGACCACATTCTTCCCAGGAAACAATGGTTTTCCTCTAAGCAACTCAGCAAATATACATCCTACACTCCAAATATCAACAGCAGGGTGTACTGCATATAACACAGGTTTTAAAATCAATTAATAAAGTTCTCAGAGGAGTTTTGCTCAAATTGGTTCATCTTAATAGAATATAATGTAAAAACCTAGCAGCAGGGTATGTGTATACGAGAAAGCACAAGTAGAACAAAATAAAAACAGAGGATTAAAATTCAAAGATATGATGAATCAACGAACATCCACATTCTTCAACCCACAAAGATTGGATATGCAAGAAAGCTTCTTCTCACTCAGGCACCAGCTATTCTAACCCCTCAAGCAACACAGCCACCATGACACAACCAGATAACTAATGATCTTATTGTTGCCTATAGCATAAAATCCCTAAACAAAACTAAAAGAAGGCAGTTTAAATTAAACCATACAGCTGAGCTGACTAACAATACTTGAACAGATTATAGTAAATCAATTGCAGTAAGAAAAAACTGCAGTACTTACCTTGGAGAAAAATGAACTGCACAGTTCAGCAGCATGATACCATCAAGTTGCCACATAATCCTTGAAAATTAAATGATGATCAGATGCAGAGGATAGTTAACATGGTATAGACAACGTCAATGAATTGCAGAGAAGTCATAAGGCAAGAAGGAAACGCTTACAATCCAAATAATAGTAGAAGGAACATCAGTAAATGATACCCGAGCAAGTCCAAAACAGCAAAGCTTCAGTTTGCAGTCCACATTAGCAAGAATATCTTTTGGCTTTAAATCCCTATGGAAAAGATGTGCTGAAAAATGAAAAAGTCATTTATTTTCACAAATTGGAGAAAACTCTACAGCAATTGATAGGTTTAAAAAAAGTAACCTATGTGAATGTATTTTAGACCCTAAAGAAGCTGGTACCAGAAAAATTGATGATGTTCAAGGGTTAGATCATCATTTATCTTTGTAACATGGTGAAGAACAGATTCCATCAACTCAAAAACAACAAATATATCTTTAAATTCTCTTCTACATGGAGGAAGCATTATGTGCTGTATTTGAACTATATCTGGGTGTTGCAGCAGCTGTAGGAGTTTGATCTCTCTAAGAATCCGTGTGGCAACTGAGATGTGCTCAAAGATATTGGTCATCTTCTCAATAGCTACCTTCTCTCCAGTGTGAGTATCTATTGCAAAAGCAACCACACCATAACTTCCTCTGCCAACTGCTTCCTTTATTTCATATTGACTTGCTTCACCATATTCGGTGAAAAAGTCTTTGTCAAATATTTCCGATTAAATTAACTAACCATTCGATTCCATCTGAAAGAAAATCAATTTGAAAAACTTACACTACAAGTGTGCTCACAGCATGCTTGAAGTAATGCAATGAAAAAGTATGAAACCACCCAACATAGAATTAGATCTCAACCTTCTAAGCATTAGTCATTCAGGGTTGCATTCAGGAACATAAGGATTTGAATTTCAAGTAAGTATAAGTTGCAAGGTAATACTCGTGAAAATATGAGTTCTATGATTATACTCAAATCCATGGATTTGGTTAGATTTAGAATCTAGTACCTAGTGAATTTGTAAAATGGAGATGGAAAAGTGAATTTCAATTTTCAAATAAACCCCACTACACTCTTTTGAATGTATAGGTATATTGGATTTTTACCATTATTTTTATGCAGTGACTACTCTCATCTTCATAATTCACGGAAAAGATCAAATCCAAATTCACTATCCCAAAAACCTGTTTAAAACAAAGAACTAAAAAAATTTAACATTAGTTCTCGTCAAAGATATGTTTGTATGCAGATCTTTAGCAACCCCAACTTGTAAATTAGGTGCAAATTTAAGTATATTAAGCAAGAAAAGGACAAAAACATACACATCAAAAATGATCTTTCCCATCAATTTCTAAATTTTCAAAAAATAAGAATAAAAGGTATGTTTGGTGAATGTCCAAGAATCATCAAGAAAAGAATCTCAGAAAAGAAATTCCATGCACACATATTACTATTAAAAGTCAAGAAAAGAAATTCAACCAAACGAGCTTGTAGGTAAAACCTATTATTCAATTCGTTTTTATTATAAAGCCTAAAATCACCATTATATGAGCAAAACTTCAAACCTTAATATCACTCATCATCAAACAGACAGTCAAACTCCCCTCAAACAGAAATGAGAGAAAAAACAACACACACAAAAAAAAAAAAACCCAGAACTCACTAAAAAGAGAAACAGATAAATGATTAAGGAGAAAAAAGAAATGTTACCCTTTTTTTGTCTGTAAACGACGCCAAGCCAGGAGATGAAGAAGCTTGAAGCTTCAAGATTGCAGACAAGATACGAACTGCTCAAATAGCACCTCCAACACCTCATACGTAGAAATACAGCACGACGTAAGCGTATATTTATACGTAGGCATATGTATGTACCCCGAATCCGGTGTGATGCTGACAAAACAACTTGAACATGTCAAAACTGAACTGCTGTCAGAAACTCATCGTTACTATTTACATTAAATACATTTAAAAAAGGATAAAAATTAACTGAGTCAAAAAAAATGGAAAACATTAGTAATGTATTCATTTTCTAAAAACGGTAGATATTATCTAAAAGGGTGTTTTGGGTTCGGACGAAATTCGAACCTTACCTAATACCCACATTTCCGGAGCTATAAAGAGAGAGAGTGGGGGGGATTGAGGGTGAGTGAGGTGATCATGTCGTGTCAGCCATGATAGGAATAGGATTGCTCTCACGTGTTATCAGAAGTCAGAAGGAGAAACGCAAAGCGATTTGGGTGTCAGATTGGGGGGCTGCAAATCACTGAGCTGGCTTTGTTCCGCCGGTGAGACGATGAGTTGAGGTGGGGCTGCGAATCATGGACCGCTCCCTTCCACAGCCGTCAACTTTTTTTATTCACAAAAATAAATAATAAATAAATAGTTATGATTTATGAAGCAGTAACTAATCAAAGGGTTTAATATACAAATAATGACTGTATTTTTAAAATAATCTCTTAATTATTTTTTTAATATAAAATAAATAACTTTTAAAAAATTTTAAATTAAAATAAAATATATCAATAATTTAAATCAATTTTTTTTTCTCATGCAACAATTTATTTTAAGGACGCGTTAACATGATAATGTTACGTCATTCGTCACATGACACTGTATTATCATTTTTTACGTTTAATATTACGTCAAATTAAATGATTAAATTAAAATAATTAATAATTAAGTTATTTTTTAAAAAATATTCATATAATTGAGTAATTAATTATGTATTTTATCCTAAATTAAATTAGAAAAATATATAAATTTGTGGTTTTCAAACGAAAGCTGCGTTTCATTCACTTGAATTTTAAAAATATTATTATTATTATTCTTTCCTCCGTCTCATACATTATTTTATTTACATATTTTTAATTATTTCAGATTAATTTTTTTTGAAAAATTAAAATAAAATAATTATGTTAACTTTTTCTTATTACCATAATTGCTCCTTTTATTTTTCACAATAAAAATAATCTTTTAAAAATTATAATAATGCAAATCATAATTTAAATTTTGATCAAACGCAATAATACATGAGATTAAAATGATTATTTATTATTACATAAAAGTTAATTTCATACAAAAAAATCACTTTTTACTTTGTATTTTTTTATTTCACTCTTATTTTTTTAACTCAAAATTTAGTAGAATGACAAAATAAAAAATAACAAATTAACACATTGAATTCTTCTTATGAATAAGTTACGATGGACTTAATAAATTTATATATTTATATCGATTTTTTATATTATATCAAATATGTATAAAATATAAAAAATTATCATATTAAATTTATATTTATATGTTACATATAAAACACATTTTTTATTTTTATAAAAATCATATATAATTTTATTAAAATTTTAATTTATATTATATATTTTTTTTTTTATCATTTTGGTGTAGTCTACCGTGAAAATGAAGCAAATATTGTGTTGACTTTATGTAATCAATGTAATAAATCAACCTTTAACATTATTGATAAGGTAAGAAGGGGATGATTCATTAGGTTTTTTTTTTTTTTTTTTAATCAAGTATTGCATAAATATATAGAAATAAATGAAATAAATCAACAAACAAAACAATATATAATTGCACAAAGATTTTATTACAAGGAAACAGTGATTTAAATTTGGAAGTTCTAATTTCATATCCATTTACAGAGAGCAAAGATGGATTAAGAGAGTCCAAATATAATCACTACCAACCAAAAAAGAAAAAAGAAACATGGAAAGAAACCTACAAAAACACACCCATGGCGTTCACCATTTCGTCGATTTACATTTAGCGGCTTTGCTATTGTCACTGAAGTAAGGCCTGAAGGTCTTCATAACTTCTTCGTATGTCGGCCTTTTGTAGTCCACTGCCTGCAATCGATTTGTTTAGACATCTTAGTAAGCAGTTTCATGGGATACTCGTCACTAAAAGTTACTATAATAGTAATTCATAATGTTGCTACTGCACCATACCTGCTCAACAACTTCTTCAGGGGTTGCCCATTTCCACTCAGCAAATTCTGGGTCTGCCTCTCTATTTGCTAAGTTGATCTCACTCTCATCTTTTGTTAGTCTCATAAGAAACCTGTCGATTGTCCAATCTATTGTTAGCCCCCAGGTCATATGAAAAGATGACAAACTCTTATAATTTCTTCCTACGCATTTCATGGCCTCAGGTAAGAAATGACTACAGTGATTAGAGCACAGGTTTCGTGCACAAATTTTCATACGGAGAGGGAGAAAGAAAAGGCCAGATATTTGTAGATTGTACTGATCATGGTTTAAATACCACGTGCAGAAAGAACGATGCAAGCATCACACATGCACACAAACATCAAAACTGTCAGACAAGGTAATGAAACATATTTCAAAGACTTTAACCTAAACGTCTACAAAGGCATATGCATATGGCTAGCCACTAACTTCATATGAGGATGAATGGCGTAGCTAAAGTTGCCCCTTACAATTTCATATAAAATCCAATAAAAGAGAATTTTGAATTTGATTGTCTTACCAAATTTACTAGAAAGAATATGAACAAAAGTTAGTTATATTATATCTCAGTCTAATTCCATTACATCAGACACAAACACACACAGCCACACACACAAAAAGTATCCATGAGCTTCTCCTTAGCAGCTCTTGCAGGAAGAAATTCAAAACATCCTACTTCCATATATATATATATATTATACATCTTTCTACTACCACATCTCTACACATGCTGATATTCCATAACTCCCATCATTTCAAATCCAGTAGAATGCTGCTTCAGATAGGATATTGAGACAGGATGGCACCCAAGAATATTGCTTCTTTATGTTGCTAAAGATAGCAAGTGAGCTAGTTCAAGTAATGCTCAGCCATTACCAGATAGCCCATGCAACTGTCCAATAGGGTTTGAGTTTTTCAGTTTTTCCCTAACTAGAAAATGCAATAGTCGCTTTCCTCCTAACAGCCGGTATAAAAAGAAGAATATATAAATTTATAGAAACAAGGATAAGAAATATGCCACTGCAGGCATGCCTTAGATGCACTGAATACAGTGAGAATTCTGTTGCCACTAGCTTAAAAATTAAACCAAGCTGCTTCAAACCAAACTGGCTTTCTTCTAATAGATGAGGCCACCTGTATGTGAATGTGTGCACTTGGACAAAAAAAAAAAAAAAAAGGAATGGGAAGAAAGGAGAAACAAACCACTTCTGTGCCTGCCCATGCCATTCACCTCCCCAGAGTCGATTCACTTTGGCCTTTACCGTAGGAGGAAAATCATATGTCAACCAATTAGGAACCTGCAAAAACACAATGTAAATTAGATGTACATCAGCAATAGCATAAAGAAAGAATTAAATAGGAGAGAATGGAGGAAATTGTATTCAACGAAACTCTTGCTTGGAAGTTTAAGAATATAGCTTGAACGCTTTATACTTTTAGTAGGGATTTTTGTTTCTAGTACCTTTATTCAAGTGATCATGTAATTTGAAATAACTGTATGTATCCAATTTCTGTTATATTTGTAGACAATACATGAAGAGAGAAAATGTTGATCTGCTCTCTTTTTCTTTAGCTTGTTTCGAAATTTCTTTGCTTTTGAAACATCAAGACTTTAAATATACCATGCATGTTATGGCTAAATAAACAGTGATTTTGCTATTAATAATTCTAAACTCGGATCCATCTTATTTCATTCAATAGTTAAATCCCTCAGGTTTGAATTAGAGTGACAAAAATTAAAACATAATAGAATGATATGCGTGAAGTGCCGCTGCCAACTGTGTTTAAAAGTCCTACAGAAAAAGCTAAAGCATAACAAGACTATCCTTTTTAACAAACCTCAGCAATAATTTCAGCAGACATTACTCCAGTTTCTTCTTTCAATTCCCTGATAGCTGCAGATCTTGGCTCCTCACCTTCTTCAATACCGCCCTGAGTTCATAAAATCGAAAAATTATAATCAATTAAATTAGTCCAAATATAAGGTGCACTCTTCAGAGATGAGGCCATCATAGGTGAAAGCAAAATGAAGCTTTTGAATAACCCAAAAAAGAAAAAAGTAAGCAGCAATATAAGAAGTCGTTTATTCTACTGCCATCAAAACTTGAAAGACACTCAAATGCGAAAAAAACACAACTGACTGGCAAATCATTCCTTCTAATTTATCATGTGCACACTCACTGAAACAGAAAATGAACAAAAGAGCTTCAGTTGGGAAGCAACGAAGTTATAGTCAGCAATACAGCGAGAAATTTTCAGCCATTAGGGTCTAGCAAGACTATATTTTGGATAAGAATTGTGCAATTACTCAGAACAGCCAGCAGGAAAAAAGAAAAAGAAAAGTCCTCCAGTTTTAACTAATAATTGAAGTTTTCATCAAGCAATGATACCTACAATAAATAGAAAATCCAACAAGGTATTACCTGAGGCATCTGCCAAGCTCCTGGAACATTCAATCTCGAAGCTACAAAAACCTGCAAGCAGCAAAACGAAGTATTTTCAGCTTTCTCTACCTATATAGTTTGCATTAAAAAACCTCAAACAACCATTAAAAAACTTAAATTTTCACAAAAAAACTCCAAAATTTACTTGAATTAATTGAACTCAGGCTCCAAAGTCCACCACCCAGAAGCTTTTTTTTTTTTTCATATAGTAAACATTTTAACAAACAAGCCAACAATGGACTTAATTCCAAACTACATTTTCCACTTATTTTTCATATTCTAAATATTTTAATCAATAAACAGTAGTACAACAGAAAGTCTATCGGTTCTGTCCAAGTTATTTATCTTAAAAAAATGAAAAACACCCAGAAAATCCACACACAGACATCCAAAATTTGACTTAATTTAATTTTGGTAACTTGAATTCAACTCTTTTTTTATTATTAGTTAAAATTTTCATACTGTTTTCTTTGCGGGCTATTAATCAACTCAATCCCTCTGCTTTAAAAATATCAAACAAATAAAAACAAAAACCCGAGAAAAAAGAAAAGAAGGGTACCTGATTATCAGAGTTGATTAGACAGACACCAACGTTAGGACGATAACCGGGGGGCAGTCCCTCCATTCTTAATTACTACTTTTTTTTTTTTTTCAGAGAAAAAAAAAAACAGAGTAAATGCTGTATTCAGTTTGAGAAATTCAGGGCGAGATCAGAAGGAGAAGAAAAATGAAGAAAAGAAGTGGGTTTTTTTTATTGATTTTATGATTTTTTTTTTTTGGTTTATAGGAATGAGTGACGCTGACCTTCAGCAAATGATAAAAATGGGTGACTTTTATAGAGAGACAGAGGACAAGGATTGCGGACTCTTATCATGCGCACCCCCTTCTTCCCTGGTTGCTTTTTTCCCTTTCTTTTTAGATTCTTCTAGCTATGCTATCATGTCATTCTCTATTTCGTCTCATCATGTACTCCACTAATAGAATTGAGACACGTGTACAAAATTTTTTCCCCTATTGCATTGTCCCTACATTAAAAATTTAGGTAATAATTTTCACTTTAAGTTTATTAAAATTTTTAATAAAATGTCTTAAAATTGTTAATTAACTCTATTAATTTTTGCAACCTTCAATCTAATGATTGTTACATATTTTTTACTTAAAATATTAAATTTCATTCTTTTCGTTTAAAAAAAATTACCTAATGTGAATTACACTTGAATGCAATAACTTGTTTTTAATTTCATAATAACTTTCATCCAACACATTAAATTTTGAAAAAATAATTATAAAAAATAATAAATTTAAAAATTTTGGTTAAAAAAATAAAACATAATTTATAAAGTGGAGAGAGTATACAAAAAAAAGTATGGAAGATGGGATTGACGGGGAAGTGGAGCTCAAGCTAAACAAATGAGAACGAGCACATAGAATAAATAACAAGCGAAAGAGAGAGAGAGAGGGAGAGTGACAGAGCGAACACGCGGAAAGGAAGGACAGCGCTGCACTAAATGACAAAAAGTTGAACAAAAAAGTAGTGGCTTGGGCGAGAGAAGGACGTTGACTTTCAGTAGAGAGAGAAAAAAATTTTCCCACTCCTTTTTTCTTTTTCTTTTTCTTTTTATGATGAGTTGATGACATTATCACATTAATCATCATCCACCACCCGCAGGTGAAACGAAATCCTTTTAATACTTGCCATGCCATCCCCCTACTCGCCTCTGTTGGAGCGTCTCCTTCACGCTCTATTGCTGTCCCGTCGTTTTCATCGTATGACGGAGGTCTTGGGTAGCAACGTTATCTGTATTCAGTACCGTAATCGTATTAGTAGATTTAAATAAATAAAATAATAAATCACCAAAATATAAACAATCAGAAATATTATTCATGAAAAAGAAATTGTGTTTGGGTTTGACTTAATTTTTATGTTAAATTTTTAATAATTTATTATGATTTTAATTTATATTTGTAATTTTATAAAAAATTATATATTTTTTTTATTTTGAGATTAGACTATTGTTTTTAAAAAAATCTATAATTACAAATAAAAATGAATTACTACTAATTCATATAAAATAAAAAAATAAAAATAGTGAAGGATAAGATTATAAAATTTTAAGATTTTAAATTCAAATATCATCATATGTGAATTTAATCAAATTTTTTATTAAATTTGTTTGCCTATATATTAAGTTGTTCGTTCCTTAATTTATCAATTTGATTAATTAATTTTTTAAATATAATATTTAAAAATGATTGGAATTTCTCTTTTACTAATAATTTATTGAAAAAATAATAATAATCTATGTATTATCAAATTAATTTTTGTTTTACTATTTAATGAACCCCTTTTGAGGCTTCTTAACATTTGCCTTAATCCAAAACCAATTTTAATAGAAAATAAAAGAATTGACAATGAGATTCATATGAGTAAGGAATTCATTTGGATGAGTGAAGAAAATGGGTTTGTGGATGATACATGTGACTAATATTAATGGCTTTCATGGTGCCAACGAAAAATTTGATTGCCATCATCATTCAAATTACTTTTGACCTTTAGCCCTATAAAGCCAAGACGCAAGAATTAAAAGTCATGAATTTCCTACAAATTTTGGATTATTACAAACTTTGTCCGTGAAGTTTGAAGCATCTCTTTGAATGGGTTGAATGTTATAGTCAAAAGTAGCCTCCACTCTTGGAAAATAATAAATAATTTTTTTATTATTTTTGGCTTATCTATTTCTATTCATGCACTTCTCAAGTTTTTTTTAATAAAAAATATTATATTTGATAATAAGATAAAAAGGTCATAGATGTTATTTATCTATTTTTATTTATTTAAAAATTTATCTAAATTAATTAAATTAAATTTTAAATATCTTAATTTAATAAATGATAAAATAAAGCTTTCCCAAAAAGACGGATACTTAAAACGCATTTGATAATATTCCCATAAAAAAAAAAGTTGGAAAATGTCGGTACCATTTTCCTCGAAAGAAAGTCAAAAGTATTGACTTTTAATGAATCGTACGAAAATTAGGTTTAAAGTTTGTCAGATATTTTGTTCGAAATTTATCATGCATTTCATAAGGTTAAAAAGAGTAACTTAATTAATGAGTCTTGAATTGCGAGTTTTTTGACAGTATTTTATTTAAAATATTTATTCATTAATAGGTTTATTTTTTATTTCATAAATAAATTTTTTTATCACATCAATGTCATTGTCTACATTGCCATAAAACTTGTCACTTTGTAAAATAATAAAAAAAAATTTTACTAAAGTTTGATTGCAAAATTAAAAAAATTAATAAATTTTATTATAATTATAATTAAAAATTTTAAATTAATTTAATTTTATTAAAATTAATATTTAAATTCAATTAAAAATACGATAAATTTATTCAATCAAAGACTAAATTTTTGTGTTTCTCTTCAAGCTTCTCTTGCGGTTTCATACTTGCAATTAATCATCAAACATTAATTCAAAAAAAAACATTATTTCAATCTGATAAGTCAGAAGAAAATTACCACTTTGATTTTTGGAGGAGATTTGACAAGCTTATCAATTCCTTTGATACCATATTCATATTCAACAAAATATAATTTTCTTTGTCTGTCATTAATTTAGACAAATTTGCAAAACCAGTGATGTTATGGATGTGGGGCTTTGCCCTAAAAATTCTATCAACGATCCAGAGTACATCCAAAATGATAGCGACAACTTCCATTCCCGTACTCCAGCGAATATGAGGTACCCCACCCTAGGCAGAGTTAGCGAGCGACGTAATGGATGACCTCTAAATTTAGATTTAAAGGGGTATTTAAATAAATATAATAATTTATATATTTACATAAAATATTAAAAATTATATATTTATATTATATTTAATATAATTTTTGTATTATAGTTTATATAATATAAAAATATAAAATATAATTTTTTTAAAAATTTTATTAAATTTATATATAATTATTATTAAAATTTTAAATTATATTATTTTTATATTATATCATCGTATTATATTTTATAATATTACGTCTATGCTTAAAGTTAGCCGCCAACGTCGAACTGCATCCCTATCTCTTTACAATTTTGGGCCATTTCGTTTTCTTTTTTTTGTCAATTCAAAAAATATTATATTCATAGAATTTTCAAATCAATTACAACATGGGTCACAATAACCAAAGATAAACCCAAAGATCTTTACAAAACCTCCCTATATATCTAAGAGATGTTTGGTCAGAGAAAAAAGTTTTTTTTTTTTATTATTATTAAATTTTAATTTTAATGTTTAGTTTAAGATAATTTAATTTTAAAAAAGTTACAAATTTTTAATAATATTTAAAGTCTAAAAATAAAAAATTTACTTCTCATTATGACATTTTAAAATTTCGAGAGAAAAAATTATTTTATTTATAAATTTGATTTAAATAAAAAATTATAAAATAATCATTACTATTTTAAAAAATATGTTTGAAAGTGGTTATAAATTAATTATAAATTTTTGCTATTAAAATTTTTTTTATATTGCAATTAATAATGTTTGGCATGAAAAAATACCTTAAATAATTTTATTCAATTTTTTTATAATTGTTTAATATATTTTTTATTAAAAACATCTTAAATAATCCTTAAAAAAATTAATCCCTAAAAATAAATATGTGAAATTTGCATTATTTACAAAATTGACCTTAATAAAAAATTATGAAATTACCGTTATTATTTTGAAAAGTATATTTGGAAGTGATTGTAAATTAATTATAGATTTCTGTTGCTAATTTTTTTTTATATTGTAATTAATGGCATTTGACATGAAAAACGCTTTAAAAATCTTATTCAATTTTTTAAAATATTATTTAAGTTGTTTTATGGCAAAAACACGGTAAATAATAAAAAAATAAAAAAAGTAATAAAAAAACACTAAAGAGGGGTCAAACTTATAACTTTATGGTTAATAATTATATGCTTTAACTAATCGAGTTACTTCAATTTTTTTATATTTTATTTCTTAAATCTTATAAGTAATGAAATAAATTATTTAAAATATTTTTAATTAAAATACCTTAAATAATACTGTTAAAAAAATGAAATGTATTATTTAAGCTATGTTTTTTTTATCTATAAAAAACGCCTTAAATAACAAAAAATACCTTAAATAATCATCTTTAAAAAAACTAAAACACTAAAATAAATGATTGAATCTATAATCTTATGATTAATAACTATATACTCTAACAAATTGAGTTACTTTAATTTTTTTATATTTTATTTCTTAAATCTTATAAGTAATGAAAGTGATTATTTAAAACGTTTTTAATAAAAAATGCATTAAATAATACAATTAAAGAAATGAATATTATTATTTAAGACGTTTTTTTATAAAAAATGTATTAAACAATTTCCTTAAAAAAATATTAGAGATTAGTTAAGGTATTTTTTGTATCCCTTTTAAAAAAATTAGAGATTATTTAAGATATTTTTTGACAAAAAATTTAAAACGCATTAAATAATCATTTCATATTTTTTAAATAGTATTTATTAAGGCATTTTTTGATAAAAATGTCTTAAATAATCATTTAAAAAGTAAAAAGAGATTATTTAAAGCATTTCCTAACTATAAACGCTTTATATAATTTTTAATATTTTTTATTGATGATATTTTATAAATAAAAATAACAATCAAATAAAATATTTATCTTTTTTTATTGGTAAAAGTATCATTTATCATTTGAGTATTTATTATTAATAAAAATGAATAAAAAATTACTATTATATATATTAAAAAATTATGATAATTATTTAAAAATTAATATATAAATGAATAAAAAGTTACCATTATATATATTAAAAAAATTATGATAATTATTTAAAAATTAATATATGTAAATTCATTATAATTAAATGAATGAATCTGAATATAAAATATCATAAAAATGAAATAAAATCTTGAATATCACACTTTTTTTTTAAATCAATATTTCATAAACCAAATACTCCTTGAGTACAAACCAGACATATTATGATGAAGCAGGTAATTTATCATTGCCGATTATAAAGACTCGTCTTTACATAATTTCAGGCCATTTCCCTCTCCGTATTATCAAAAAATGAAATTATTTTTCCAAAAAAAATCCCCAAAATAATTATTTAGTGAAAGAATCAAAATTCAATTACTGATTTTCTTAAATGAAAATGAAAGATTATCCACCTGCGTTGAACGCAAACCGGTGAAAAGAAAAAAAAAAGAGAAAAAAAAATTTAATTACAACCTGTCAAGTTACCACTAATTACCAAATATACAATGGTATGGCTTAAACTATATTATTTATGGAACAAAGATCATAATTACTCTTATTGAAGAAAAAGATTTTAATTAATCAGGAAAAATGCTCCTTGAATTGCCTTTTATGACGTAATTTTTTTATTACCACTTATGTGCGGAGATGTTTGATGATAGGTTTATACATGCAATTTATGTTGATACCTTATTAAATTTTAAAAAATTAAAATCAATTGAGTAGTGCAAAACCTTTATTATATTTTCGTGTTTAAGAATAACTTTCTATATTTTTAATTTCAAATGCCATTTAGCCAAAAAAAAAATCTTACTAATGTCTCGATGTTATAGGTAAAAATGTTTATAAATTGAATTAGATCGAAATCGAATAAAAATTTATTTAAAAATTTTTATTCAACAATCGACGGGAAAAAAAAAAAACTTGACACAAATCAACAAATTTCGAGATCTAATTGTACGACATCAAAAGAAAATTGATAAGATCAAAATCCAAGAAAAAGTGTTTTAAACAATGCTTGGACAAAAGATTCATTCGTTGTATTGTGCACAAAAATTGGTTAATTTCTGCAGCTGAAATAGTTTTGGGCTCCATGTTTTTGCCACTTCACTTGCTTTTTCCACCGCCGTGGTTTCTGAAAACCTATTTGATCGGATGGGTCCAAATCGCAATACATGGGTCTGAATCACATTTACATTCTCCTGTGATATCAAGAGAGAATAATTTTTTTTAATTTAATCCAATTTTAATACTTAATCCTTGTTTAAATATTGAATTTATCAATTAATACAATCAATTTATATTGAATACGAGTAATTGTAATGGTATATATTATAATATATTCAATCATGTAATATGATTTTAATTAAATGTAAATTTGATTTAATTTTTTATTTAAATTCATAATAAAATTGATCAATTTTAATTAACATATATATTATATGAAATCGATCAATTAAATTTCGTAATTTCGATTTGAGAGATATAAAATAGTTTTATTTCTTTTTACTATACAAATCACTGCTCATAGCTAGCTTTGAGGATGGCATCGGAAAAAGCAAAATGACGGCATCAAATTTGAGGATCTCGAATAGGGTTTATTTATATGGACGGTAAATTTAATTTTGATAAGATTGGTAGTGAATTTAATGATCATAATAATAAAATTAAAATTTGTGATAATATATGTATTTGAATGTAAATATAATAATAATAATGGTGAGATAAATTATAATGAAACAAAAAATAATTATTAAAGATATTAAATTAAAATTTATATAAAATAAAAATTTAAAATTATTTCATATTTATAAAATTAATAAATGATTAAAAATTATTTTATATCAAATAATATATATTTTAAAATTGATAATAATATATTTATATCAATTAAAATTTAATAAAATAATATTAAAAAAGTAAAATACAAAGCAATAATTAATTTATAAATTAATAAATGATTAAAAATTTTATAATAAAAATTTTAATTATTTCACATTTATAAAATTAACAAATGATTAAAAATTATTTTTATATCAAATAATATATTTTATATCAATTAAAATTTAATAAAATAATATTAAACAAGTAAAATACAAAACATTAATTAATTTAAATATAAATAAAAAATAAAAAATAATGGCATTATAGTAAATAGTTTAGTTCAGTAGCTCACTAGATCATTTTTTATCGGTAAAGAATTATTGCTTCGGTGCAGTAGAGGAGCTCAATCACACTGCACTAGTGGACATCCAAACGAAATGAAATGGTACGATTGCACCAAAAAAAAAAAAATTCTCCTCACATTGATGCAGCGAGTGAATTCAAATGAAGCTTAAGTAAGATAGATTTCTAGCTTGCATCAAAATCAATTTTTATTTGGGTTTAAAATTATGTTAATAACTCGGTGAGATTTCAACCAAATCCAACAGTAAATTGTTAAGAATTGAGATGGAGATCTATGAATAAAAATTTGATTTAAATTATAAAGTAGCTTTTATGGTTAAACTTGTAATTTTAATTCAAAATTTTAAAATATAAAAAATAAAATTATAAAGAAACATTTAAATAATAATAAATAATAATAATAATAATAATAGAGGAGAAAAAATAATGAAACAATAACACTAAAAATATGAAAAAGAAGAATAGAGGAGAAAGGAAAACAAGCGGGAGAAAACGCGGCGAAGAAAGAAAAGCATACGTGAAAGAAAGAAAGATAAAAAGCAAAGAAAAGAAACTTTCAAATTTTCATTATCTTTTTCTTTCTCTTCCTTAATAAGATTTGATTGATTATTGATTCTTCCCAAGCGAAGCAAAGCAGAATAAGTGCAGACTCAGAACTGGGGAAAGAACAAAAATCCTACATTTTTTGATTTTTTTTAACAAAAAAAAATGGAGGATGAAGTAGTACAAAGAGTATTTCAAGAAGGAGGACGAGACTATTTCCATCAACAACCTTCAACTTCCACTTCTTCTTCTTCTTCTTCTTCTTCTTCTTCAATCTCTTCCTCTCCATGTGGTAAGTCCCCCTTTATTATTGTTATTTGGAAACCAAAAATAGTTGTATTTGTTTTGAGTATTTGAATTCTGGGTTATTGGGTCCTTGTTATTTCTTTAATGAAATTCGGATTATGAAGAATTTCTGTTATTGATAGGCATTTTCTTCTGTTTATTTGACTATTCACATTTTTTCGTTGCATTTGCTGTGATCATGGTTTTCTAGTTTCAGGAAACAAGTATTTAAACTTGGGAAATCAAGAAATTTGGAAACAAATGATTTTCTGCTACTTATATTCTTGAATCATGATCAATATTTGCATTTTTGGTTCTTTATTCATGTACCATTGCTGTTTTATTCTTAGATATTTTTGTGTTTTACATATGTGTTGAATTTGTAATTGTTCACCGTTGTCTAATTTGACTTGATGTCATTTTGAGCTGTTGGTACGTCAAACTAGTATTGCAGTTTTTGATGTTGCCTTTATGCCATTGATGTTTGCCCCGATTTTGCTGCATGATAAATTTTGATGGCTGTTTCTGTTATTAAAAAGTGACTATGAATTCTAGATGATATCATGCAAGGTTTCCCCCGAGTTCAACTCTTGATATAAGTATGGAAATCTCTAAATAAACTTTATAATTCCAAAGGTTGTGCTAATTAGGATTGAATAAGTGAGTTAAGCAAAAATTGGTTTCATCCAAATAATGTGAGATGCTCTCCCTCTTTCTCTCTTCCTAATTTTTCTTCAAAATTCTTTTGCATGTTTGAAAGCTTTCACCTTCCTTCTATTTATTTTTCTTCACCAGTATTGTCTGTAGCATATACACAGATGGTTTGAATAACTTTAATGAATTTTGGTTACCATATGCAGTTGTTTTATTGGTTGCCTATGTTTTATATTGTGGTGCTTTATCTCATAAATTCCAAATTTTCTGTTTCAAGTTCATCCTATATGGTGTCAACGCTAGTAATATTTGGTCTCTTATTAACTTCTAATTTGCAGTTTGTTGATTGTTTGAGTTAAATGTGCAATGTTCTTTGAAAGTTTACATTGAGCCTGATGATTGTTTGGGTTGAAATGATACAGTCATTTGATCATGGCTATTATTTGCTTGTCAAATCCATACAAGAACTCAGAGAGCAAAAGGAGGGTTTTGTCACAGTAGGCATTGGTGGTCCCAGTGGATCAGGAAAAACAAGGTATTTATCTATCTATCTGTCTATTTATTTTTCAAAAGAAAGTTTGTAAGAATCGGGATAATTTGTGCTGCATACTTTCTTTCTTTTCGTATTATAAAATCTTTTGGTTTATCTGGTGGTCCCAATTTCCAAAAGCTTAGCAGAGAAGGTAGCATCTGTTATCGGCTGCACTGTTATACTAATGGAGAACTATCGTGATGGAGTTGATGAAGGGAATGATTTGGATTCAATAGATTTTGATGCATTAATAAAAAATCTTGAGGTTTGTATCTGCTTCTCATTTCTTTATAATGGCTGAATTTTTACTTTTTTGGTTAGATTGAACCATGATAAAATGGTTTTTAATGTTGACATCAACATCATAATTGTTCATATGCTGAGCACATGGCAAAATGGCTAGTTGCTGGTAAATGCAATTTTTCAGTTAAAATATCCATTGTTTGTTGACTTTTTGGGTCAACATGTTACGAAATTGTTGTTTGAGTGGTACACTCATCTAATTTATTGCTTATGGAAATTGTTTCTTCATCTCGATGTGTTTGGTGTTGTTCTAATATGTATACATCTTAAAATTTTCCCTTTGTTTTTGGTTGAATACAGGATCTGACAAAAGGGAAAGATACTATGATACCAGTGTTTGATTTTCAACAAAAGAAACGTGTTGGTTCCAAAGCTATAAAAAGTACTACGTCCGGTGTGGTAAGCAAGTATGAAATAGGATTTATTTTGAATTATGGCTGCTTTGGACTTAATTTGCTCATCCCTTTTTTAGGTAATAGTTGATGGTACTTATGCTCTGCATGCAAAATTGCGCTCTCTGCTTGATATCCGAGTTGCAGTGGTAATATCTTTTTCCCTAAGAGTTAGGTTCGATTAAGGCTTGGTGGAGGTATCAATTTTTTACCAGATATTGACATTATGCTTCTGAATATGTCATGGTGTATCAGGTTGGTGGTGTTCATTTTAGTCTTCTTTCCAAAGTTCGATATGATATAGGAGATTCTTGCTCCCTGGATTACCTTATTGATAGCATTTTCCCTTTGTTTAGAAAGCACATTGAGCCTGACCTTCATCATGCACAGGTTTTTTTTTTTTTTTTTTTTTTTTTTGTTCTTACTTATTGAAAATTAACTGGCAATTCCTCATTAATTCTGTTTATCATGCAGATTAGAATTAACAACAGCTTTGTATCATCATTTAGAGAAGCAATCTACAAGCTGAAATGCAGAAGTGAGGCATGTGATTACTTCTTATCTTACTGTTACATAAAATTCTAGGCATAATGTCATATATTGAAAATGTATAGAGAACTTATAGATCTATTTGGAGTCAACAAAGAATGTTCATTATATGGTTCATTGTCATAAACACTGTCATATTATCTTGATAATATGTGGTTTTGTTAATTATGTTATTAGTTTGCATACTTGACTATGGACTTCTTTGGTCATTTGGTCTCAAACATACGAAAATTGCTCTCTCTCAACTATTTGTGTTAACTCTGTGAGGACAGTTATGATGCATCTATATATAGTTACTTGGACTCAATATTGGTCACGTTTGTAGTAGCATGTATCTTTTGTCAACTCATATCATATGGATTGCCATTGCACTAGAGGGAATAATTTGGCATAATGGTTTAGACCAAAATTGTCAATTACCTAATGATATTTTCATTGCCCATGGTTCCTAGTTGGAATAATGTCCCATTCGAAGTATGTTTTAGGACAAACAGTTTGATATTTTGTCTCAGCTTCTCTCTCTCTCTCTCTCTATATATATATATATATATATATATATATATATGAACGATGGATATCTTCTCTTTGTTTAGTAACTATTGCAGTTTAGGTTGGTATATATGTGCTGGCTGGAATTTTCTTGATCTTGGAATACAGCTTTATTGAGTTTCATATGGCAATAAGGCTTAAATAAGGTTTTGTAGCCATTGTGATATTACTCTAGGTTTTACAAATTCTTTCATAAAAAAACGATACAAATGTGAACGAGACAAAGCAAAAGGTGTAAGTGGTTTACTTTCTTAAGTTATTAGTGTCATGCTCATAGAAAGAAATGGGGAAGAGTGGAAATGAAAGCATAGAAAACTCTAAATATATTACCCCTTGCCAAGGAAAAAAAAAAGGAAGAAAAGAACAAGAAATTGATTAATTAGTTACCTGGAGCTGTCTTGAGTAAACATCCTTTTATTGTTAAGGACCTCTAGATGTTCCTTGGCTTTAATATATAAATTATTTTTTGTATTATTAATCAGCTATACCCTTGAAAATCTCATTTGAAAATATATTGTTGTGGCAGCCACCTGATGGACATTCTACCTCTTTCTTTGAAGAAAATGAAGCACAAACTGATAAGTGAGTGGTTCTGACTATTACTACATAATATCTATATGCAGAGTGTTAGTTATGTTTGTCTCTCACTGCTTTTTTCTTTTGATGTTTTGGAACTGAAATGAAAAGTTCATCTTGCTTTCAGTTTCATTGAGATGTACCTTAGGCCCCCATCAGCTAGTGAAGAAGCACGGATAAATGATTGGATTAAGGTGCGGCAATCTGGTATTAGATATTATCTGTCACTTGGGGATCAGAGAATTGTCGACAAAAATTTCATCATCAGACCAAAAGCTGAATTTGAGGTCAGGCTTTTTGTCCTCGTTTACAACTCTAGTGCTGCCGTTGTTGTCAAACTGAAATGTGTCATGGTTTCATTCTCTGGGTTGGCTGTGTTACTGTCAAAATAGTTTACATGCTGTGGTATAGCTGGGGGGGGGGGGGGGGGCAGGCATCAGGGGTATTGACCCCCCCTTGGCTATTGAAAGCTTTGTATGGTTATATCTTTTTCTTTAAAAAGGTAAATTTTGTTTTTTTGGCCCCCTCACAAAATTTGTAATTGATGTAGTGAATTTTATAAGTTATGGGCTCTTTTCATTTTAAATCCAATTAATAACTTTTTTTCCCTTTATTATAAGTATTATTACACTTGATTTTTTAACTCCTTAAATTAAGGATTTGTCTTTTTGATCAATGAAATACGTGTGTTTTCATTATGGAATGAAATTAGTAGTTGACACTAATTGTTATACATGTTTATCAGTTTCTTTCTAAATTGGTTATGAAAGAGGCAATGGTTAAAGGTATCTCTATCTACATATTTTGCACACAATAACTTTACCCTTTTCTTCCTTCTTTATTTCCTAAACCCTTTAAATTATGAGTTGAAAAGCTTTAATTTTTTCTCATACTTTTGAATGTATTAATTTATTTAATCTTTTATATGTGCTGTATAAGTTTTATTGTTTGAAAGTTTTATACTATCAAAAGAAATCTATATAAATTTTACTCATTATAAGGTATATTCTTTTTACTCTTTTTTTTTTTGTTATCGAAGAGCTACTCTTTAATATAAATTCTGTGCATTTCTTTCCTAATAGATGACGAAGGTTGGAATCCTGTCATATTTGTCTAATGTGATAGTACCTCATTCAGATGTAACATGCTTGAGACAATTCCAAAATTCAACATGTTGAAAGTAGCACTTTAAGTGTTTATTGGCTTCTGGAAAAGTTAAATACCAGACTTTTTGATTGAACTGTGGTTATACTGTCACTTTTATCCCACTTATTGGCGTCTTTATTTCAACAAACTCTGGCCATTTATGTCATATGTAGTTAAAGTTGATGGAAATCCAGCATTATTGGGCAGAGTTGCAGTGGTCATGGCTGTGGTATAACGCCAAATCTAACTCCAATCATTTAAAGATGCAGACTTGTTTTAGTGGTATTCTTTTGTTAATTGTTTTTTAACATGGGCAATTATGTGCAGTAATACAAACATATTCTGCCACAATAGCTATATGCGACATGATGATTAAAAGTGAAGTTGCTGGTGATTGGCTCAGCTTATATTGGTCCTCGATCTATTGTTCTTCTACATCATTTAGAAGATATTTCATAACATACTTCTTGACGTTGGAAACTTATGTAACAAACCATCTAAAAAGTTAGGTCGATCTGTATTCTATGATTGTTTCTCTGCATCGCTGTAGTAGATAAAAAAACACGCTTCTTTTTGGTGGAAACTTATGTCAAAACCATCTGAAAGTTTGTTCATTGTGCCCTCTGAGATGGTGTCTTAATATTACAAATAGCTTAATGTGGTTTTCTTTACCTGTTTTGATATCTAATCTTGAACAGGTTGGAAGGATGACACTAGGTGGACTGCTGTATTTGGGCTACAATGTTGTAGTCAGTTTCAAAAGGGCATCAAAAGCAGTTAGCATTGGCAGTCTTTCCCTGTCATTTGAAACAATTGATACTCTTGAAGAAACCTTCTTGGTGCTAAGGGGCACAGATAGGAAAGTATGAACTTAATTTTCTTCCAGAGGGAAACATCTAAGGTTTTCTTTAGTTTCTTATATCTTCATCAAATTATTCCGCGCTTGCCATCAGAAAATATTAATATATATCGCAGTGAATGGTACACACTCAAGTATAAGATGTTTTGCTTGATGTACGTTGCATATCTGTCATATCTGTTGGTTATACATGGATTATGAGTTATGACTAACACTCACATGTGTGAATATGATCCTGTTAGCTTGCTCTTTGTTTTAAGAAAAGTTTTGATAATTGGAGATAATTGTGAAGAGACGTTTTGTTATCCATTAGGCATGCTTAATGAGTGAGATTATCACCTTGTGGCCTTTCATATAGAGCTGACTTTAATACAAGTAAGATATGTGAAAAAAAGGAATATATATGGACCTGCTGTGACCAATCAAAAAGTTGTTGCTTTAGTTTGGTTCAGCATTGAGTGAGAGTGATCAGATGCAATTGCTTAAGTATCATGCAAAAAACTCAAAATGAGAACTCAAGTTTCTCCTTTGTTTTATGGTAAACATGTTGTATGTTGTCGAAATCCAATGTATAACTTTTGTTATCTTCTTGCAAATTTTCAATCTTTATCTATCATGTTTGGTTCTTTGTGGTAAGTATTTGGGTTAGTGAGTAAATTTAAACTCTCATCTTCAGCATTCTATGGAAAAACAATTGATGAAAAACTTATGTTCATGTTGGTTGCTATACTGTTGCATAGACAGTTGGAGCAGAAGTGTTGAGGATGGGTATTACTGGACAATGGCTCACTAAGTCATATCTGGAAATGATTCTTGAAAGAAAAGGTTGTTCACTAGATATGATCTCCGTCTAACTTTCCTTCTGTCAGTGTAACTATTGCTTTTCTTTTTTGCTTAAGTTAATTCCACTCTCAGGTGTACCTCGCCTCAATACTCCTCTGCTTGTTTCTACTACATTCGTGTCTAGTAATCAAGAAAAAGTGATTGCAGCACCAAAGCCTATCTGTACCACTCCAAACCTTGTTACCCCGGCTTGAGAATATATCTCAGCCTTGGACTCGATCTCCGACAAAATCTAAAATGGAACCTGTATTACCAACATGGCATTTTACTTCATCAGATCTTTCACATGGCGGTTCTGTTATAGGTACGTCTCCTCCTCTTGGACAGTTCAATAACTTTTCAAGTATTTCTTTTGGTACAAAGGGAGGGCGAAGCCTTGGGGATAAGGGAAGGGGAATTGTAATTGTTGGGGATTGGACCCCAGCCTTGTGGGAATCCACCTCGTAAGGGAGGTGGGTGAATGATTTGGGCTAAGCCTCAGGTTCAACTTTTCAGTTATTTCTTTACCTCAAATATATCATGAAGAGTTGTAATTAACTTTATGTGTAGACTTTCTCATGAAGCAGCTACAGATTCTTCTGCTTTCAGGGATACGATGAAACTTGCCCCAATGCCTGATTCTTATGACTTGGATCGGGGCTTGCTTCTTGCTGTTCAAGGAATACAGGTAATGAAGAGCTCTTATATTGAAAAGGCTTGTAATGGTAAATAGTTTATGAGAATATCTGTCATGTCCAAAGCTGATTTTTTTTTTTTTTTTTGGTTCTCTTTTTCAGTTTTTATTGGAGAATAAAGGTTTTCCGGTTATAGTTGGAATTGGTAATGCTCAAAAACATACATCTCTCTCTCAATTGGTGATACAAACTTCTATTCGAGTTTGTTGATAATGTTTGAGTGCATGAAACTAGTCCTAGCAAGTATAGTTCTCTTTCACAAATTTAGAGTCTGGTTGGTCATGACTCGTGAAAATGTGTGACTACTTGTTGGTCAAACAGTTTGGTTAGCTCTCTTTGGATAACTGCATAGTAAATTCTTTGATAGTTATTAGCTTTAAATAAAGTATGAAAATCAATATTAATATGCTTTTACCATGATTTTAGATACTTGCCTCTGTCCCATTTTGTGAATCTTATTTCATGTAGCATAACTCTTTTGGCTTACTAGGGAAGCAATTTTGAAATCCAATGTTTCTTTTCCTATTTCTGTATTTGAGTGGCTTAGTCAATGTGATAACCAGAGTTTGAAGCTTCTAATCCACACTTCATCTTCTTTAGTTTGTAGGAACTACATAAATGACTATTAAGTTCTTGACCTATAAAAGAAGAAAGAAATAAATTCATGTAGTTTTTCATAATTTACTTCCGAATTTGTTACTATTTCCCCTTCTGATTGCAAAACTCGTGCTGTTGATGTCTCACCTGCTTTTGCAGGTGGTCCTAGTGGATCTGGAAAGACTAGTTTGGCACATAAAATGGCAAATATTGTTGGTTGTGAGGTAGTTTCCCTTGAAAGCTATTTTAAGTCAGAGCAAGTTAAGCATTTCAAATACGATGACTTTAACTCTCTTGATTTGCCTTTGCTTTCAAAGGTAAGCTTCTATATTTGTGTGCATTTTATTAAGTTGTTTCATATATTAATATGTGCCTTAAGTGTTGAGGCTGAATGACGCATTTAACTTCATGTAAACCATAGTAGTGGTAAACCATACACCTTGAAAACTAAGGAGTAACTAAAGGTTTGTAAGGGTTATGATTCAATGGTTAACTTAATTCCACTTCCAGCCTCACTTCATTTTTATAACACGGTGACCAATTTCCTTGAATGCAAAATTCCATGTTTTCATTTTCAATCATCTAGATATTGCTCTTTCACATGCTTCTTGAACAATTTAAAGTTTTTAACTGACTTTCATAGTTTTTCTAAAATTTTATTGAATTCTTTAAGGACCATGTTGATCCTCACCACTTGAGAAATATGATGGCTAAAATAAGAAAATTATTTTGTTAATTTTGGAAAAAATTTTAATAAAGCTTAAGGGTCATTTGGTAACACCAATTGTCTGTTTCCATTGGTAAACAATGTATTGCTTAATTTTAGACATGGGACATAAAAAAAAGTCTTTGTCAATATATATATATATATATAATATTATTCTTTCTTCAAATTATCAAAGATATTTCACCAATATTACTTTTTTCAGTACTTTCAAGTAATGTGTATAATATATAGAAAATAATATTTGTAAATATATATTTTTACCGTATGGAAATGATTTGTAAATTGTAATAGTAATAAAGTAATAATGTATATAAATAACATTTACATTTACATATTAAAATCTACAAGTCTTTGCTATATATGTTGTATAACATATTAATTTCAATCTTGACAGGTTTTTATTTGTTATTTCAGATTAAATTCAAAAATTAGTTATAATTATAGTATTATATAATTTTGTATTGTACTCTATATTTCTGTTTGAAATATTGATTTATTATATTCATGTCATCTATATTTTATTTTTTTATATATTCATTGCAGCATATTTATAATATTATAATAGTCACCTTTTATAAATTTAGAATACTATTATTGTATAAATAATGTTATATTAATATCATTCCTATAATGAATATCAACAGCAGTGGAAACATTGTTTTCAAAACCATTAGAAGCAATAATTTCTTGTTTCCAACATTTGTGAAAACTTTGTGTTTGCTTTGACTTTTCTGGAAACAAAAATTAGTTGAAGTGTTTTTATTTTCATTTTCAAAATAGTGAAAACCAAAGTAAAAGATAAGAAATGAACTCATTAATCAAGGAGAGCTTAATGGTATCCGGATGCTGGTGCCATATGTTATACATAAATAAAAGGAATGTAGATTGAAAATATTTTCATACCTTGTGGTTTATGTTTAATGTTGATTGGAAAGTTTTAATCTGATCAATAATGCTTTGCTATTTCTATTTCATCTTTGCAGAACATTGGTGACATAAGGTATGGTCGAAGGACAAAAATGCCTGTATTCGACATGGAGACTGGTTCTCGTAGTGGGTTCAAGGAGCTTGAAGTATCTGAAGATTGTGGTGTGGTCTGTTACATATTCATTTCATTGCTGTCAAACCTTGCTTTTTTTTAAAAAGTTATTTATTATATATTTTTTTAACTGAAATATAACATGGTAAAATATACCAAAGGTTTAGAAAATGAAAGATGAATTGCTAAGGTAAACCATTCATTCTCTCTAGATTCAAGTGGCCTTTTAGTTGTTTTTAAGAAAGATTGTTTTTAATCATAAATACTATCTGATATTTCTTTAATTGAAATCATCGCTAAGTTGTTCTAGTCCATTGGGATTAAATACTCGTAACATTTTAGAATTTAATTTGTTTCTGCCGACCAGATCATTTTTGAGGGGCTTTATGTTTTGCATCCTGACATCCGAAAATCCCTTGATTTGTGGATTGCTCTTGTAAGATGACTTCTCTAATCCATCTCTGGGGCTTGATTTTCTCATACCATATGTGTATTATCTTGTTTTCTTTGAGAAAAAAAAATATTAAGTTGGTTGTTTTCTGCAATACCAGGTTGGAGGTGTTCATTCACACCTGATTTCTCAAGTTCAAAGGGACAAAAGTAGAGTGGGGTGTTTTTTGTCCCAAAATGAGATCATGATGACAGTGTTTCCAATATTCCAGCAGCATGCTGAACCGCATCTTGTTCATGCACATGTCAGTTGTCTTTGAATATCTCAAACTTTTAGTACAGAGATGTGCTTTGGAGTATCAGAAAACTTCTGGTATTCTTTCTGTTTAGATTTTGTGTAGGTATACATGTTGATAAGTATTGTACTGCATGTGTATGTATTTAACCTATGCATGACAATATATGTTGAATGTACATATATGTATGTAAAGGTATGATTCTGTGAGTTACTCTGATGATTATTCAGCAATAACTCTGATCACAAGGCTAACTTTGTGTTCCGAAGCTTTTTTGTATTCTTGCAGCTCAAAATTAGAAATGACTTTGATCCTGCTCTTTCTCCTGAGAGTTCACTATTTGTTTTGAAGAGTAACAAACAAGTAAATATTACAAAGTTTCTAGTCTAAAACTTGTGTGCCTAGTCTTTTTACTGACAAACCATTCCTATTTGTTCTTGGTATCAGGTGGCCTATCAAGATATTTTAAAAATCCTTGACTCTGCAAAGTTCTGTAGTTCTGTTCAGAATTTCATTGATATATATTTAAGGCTTTCTGGAACTCCTGCAAATGGGCAGTTAGCAGAAAGTGACTGCATACGTGTCAGAATATGTGATGGAAGATTTGCATTACTGATACGAGAGGTTAGTAGTGAAATTTATGTAAAATATCTTTTAGTCCCTGCAATGCAGTTGCTTTTTCTAAAACTGTAGCGAATAACTTATATTCTGATTTCTTCTCGATTCTTTCTGTTAGCCAATAAGGGAAGGAAATTTCATCATTCAGCCCAAAGTGGATTTTGACATTAGCATTAGTACAGTGTCTGGCCTTCTTAACCTTGGGTAAGTCACATGTTTAATGTTGATGTTCACTAGAATTTTGCTATTATGGAATGTCATTTATGATAGTTATTGAATAAAAAATGGTTAATAGCGTGATATTAAAGCCCCATGTTGTCAATTAGGATGAGGTTTGAGCAGCCATTTCCGAGGCTGAATCCAAATGCCTCACAATTTTCTTTCTTTTTTTTTCCTTCTCTTGGAAAAAAGGGAGAGGGGATTAATAGGTGCAGTTGAACAAAACTTTGAATATTTCAGGGAGAGAAAGTTAAGTTGATACTCTTTCATATGATTTTGAAAATTCAAAACCCTGGTTGGGTGTATAGTTTCATGGGTAACTTATGAAAAAGTGGCATGAAATATGCAACTTGAGGGACTTTTTTCGTTGACACTGCATTTGTTAATGATGGGGCTCAAACATACATGTCTGATGTTTTAATATAGATGGTAGTCATGATTTTTGAGAGCTTGCATATTTGAAAAATTAGCATATTGGCCATAGTCTGCTATTTTCTGTTTCTTTTTTTTCTTTCCTTCAGGCATTTCTCACTGATAAGTTCATGTTCAATTGATTGGAGTTGTCTATTCCTTTCCTTGGTGTCAGGTATCAAGCTGTAGCCTGTATTGCAGCATCTGCACTCATCTACCAAGATGGCGAGGTAATATTGGTTTGGGTTTTATAATACTCGTTTTATGTTGACATGAGTGGCTTTTGGAATCAATTTAGTTGACTGAAAGTGTTGGCTTCTAGTTTTTCAATGTTCTGACTTCATTCTAATTCGTGATTAATGCCAAAATTTCCATTCTACTCTGGGTCATTTCTGAAGTTTGCTATTCTACTTCAATTTAGTTGAATTTTGCCTTTGAAATCTAACTTTGAGTAATTTTGGACAACATTAACAGAGATGCAATATTCTGTTTGTATCAAATTAAAAAAAAAATTAAAAATATGAAAAATATGATGTGGCAAGTCAGAAAATGGACAAAATATCTGGAAAAATGACATCATAGCATGCCATGTTGGAAGTTTTAAGCAAGGTTACGCTACAGGTTCACATGACAGGACATCAGAGGTGTATCTTGAATTTAGCTAGCATTTTAATTGGGCTGAGCTTTGACTTCTCTTGTATTAATCTGATCAAGAGATATTCCTAAATTAGGCACTTTTACTTTATGTCTAGACTAGATGATAAAATAGTGGACTATTTGGTAGAAGTTACTGGAAGATCCTGTTCCTATGGTGTTAATATAGCTACTTGTTAAGTACTTTTGCTGGGCAATAAGTTTATTGGATATTTGTTTCTATATCAAAGACTGGGATTGACATTACAGCAGATGGTAATTGATTTCAAAGACTAGATGCTGCAAGTGAACCAAACGAAGAGGTTTCACATTCATCTCTATAGGGGCAAGGGCTTAGATGAGACCTACCATCTCTCAGCTCAGATTTGGCATATCCGGTGTTAGCAAGACTGTCTTTGAGGGGGAATAGATTTTCTGGACTATTTATCTTTCCTAGCTCTTTCTTGAGTGTGTTTTTCTTGTGAGTAGGTTCACATGGAAAGTTTGAAGTGGCAAAACTTTTATTCAATCTTCTATACCTGTACTAATTCTGTTGAAAACTACACTGTTTATGAACTGTTTTTCTCTTCCTTTTCGTTTTTTTGGTTAATCGCTATTTTTGAACTTGAGTCAATCACCTAAACATTTAGTTGTGGGAGGGGGTCAGAGAGTGTGAATTTTTCTTGACTTGAATATTTTCCAAGCATGTGCAGTCTTTCTGCACACATTAAGCATAATATTATCAGGGTGCAAAAATACTTGGAATTGATGCATTATCAATCTTCTACTTGCTGATTAAAGATGATGTTGATGTTGTTTTTTAGATTCTCATTGAGGTTGATCATCTACAAGATGCCCCTAGCTCTTACCTACAGATCAAAGGGGTCAATAAAGAGGCTGTGGCTGCTGCTGGTTCCGCATTGAAACTGGATGGGTCATACTCGACAAAGGTTTGGCCTTTGATTGTGTGAGATAATTCGGTATTGTTGCCACTTGTCTGTAAATTAAAATTAATGTGACTTTATTCATCTTGTAGAGTTATCTCCAAATAATTTTGGAAAGATTACCGCTGGTGGAAAGAAGTTACAATGGAATTCACATTCATCAAGCTGCAAGATTGCAGGAACTTGTGGAGCATATACGATCCCAGGTGTTCATTGTTAAATAAAATTAAGCAATCAACCTATACTAGGTAGCCTTTAATATAAGCTTCTTCATATAATGCTTATGATGGATTAAAATCAGATTATAATCATGGCAATTAGTGTCTGCAATATGCATATTCATGGTGGTTTAGAGTCTGCATCTTTACAAAGAGCCTTATGAAATAGAATTGGGAGGACATAATGTTAAAATCAGATTATAGACATGCCAATGTTATTTGCATATTCTTGATAATTTAGGGTCTACATGTTTATAAAGATATTAGTTTTTATGCAATAAAAATGGACGGTATCAAGGTTTATAACTCATTTTTTAATAGTAATAATGTTTTAGTGGACCAAACAGGGTGGCAGTCCACCATCAGAATCCTCAGAGTAAGGAGGCTTCCCCAATGGAAGGCATAATAGAAGACATGCAGCCCAGGATTAGAAGGCTTGAACGGTGGCATACCATCAATACGGTACTTTCCCTACTGTTTCCCATTTTTTCCCTGGTTTGATTTCTTCTTTCTTTTGGAAAAATCTGTTTTCTTTTTTCTGCTTTCTAAGAAGTGGAATTGGATTTACTTTGGAATAAAGGTTTTTTTAGACAAGCAGATGGAGCTCCCATTTCTATTGGCTCCTTAGTTCATGACCAGCATCTTGTGGAATCATTCGATTTCTACTTATGTACTTGTCTTCTGACAGGTGCTGTCGACGTTTTTGATGTCTGCCCTTGTTGGTTATTCACTTTACCAAAGAAGGCGCCAATGACATGGCTTTTCAGTTACTTGAAATTGCCAATGGCATGGCTTCCTGCGGATTTTCTTCCCCTTTTTGCTACAATTAAGTCCTAGAAACCAACCAAAACTTCTTACAAAAGTCAAAATATCTGTCTAGCAACCAACTCACAGGGCAGCAAATTCAGGTTTGCAAAACTTACAATTCAAAGTTTATAATTGTTTTTAGTTCCTCCATTCTCATTTTGTAATTACAGCAAATTCCATTTTCAACTTGGTGTAAATCTTTCCATTGCAAATGGCATATTTCTTTTTTTTTTTTTAATTAAGATTTTTGAGTTTTGTTTGGTTCGTATTTTTTCAATCTAAGTTTATCTGTGTCGAGTTTAAACAAATTTATAGCAAATGATATATTTTGCATTTGCTGGCAGTAAAGTTTTTGCCAAGCGAATAGAAGATGTTTATATTAAATGAGACTTTACATGCGAGAAACAAATGATTATTAATGGAAATGAACATATACTTCTTGTTTCTTGAGATGAACTCCAATTCTGTACAAATGCCTAGAAATGCAAATTTCCAAGTGTCTGTACAAAATATAGTTCTTTATATCTTGTGCTGATCCCTTATTTATATAATTCTAAGTTGGGAGTTTGCCCCTCTACTTTCGTAGAATCTTTAAACCTATAGACCTGTTCTATTTTAACTAAAAATATATCGCGCCATCATCTTTTTATTTATTAAAATAGGTAATTGTTTTTATTAATTTTAAAAAAAATTGTAGTTCATTGAAAAATTTTGATTATTTTCTCCGATAAATACAGTGTTACGAAAGTATTTTTATTTGGTCAAATGAGAAAGAGAAGTTCTAAGCACGTCTCTCTCTCTCTCTCTATATATATATATATATATATTTATTATTTTAAAATTTTTTAAATAAAATTTTTTAATTATTCTTTATATCTTAATTTTAAATTTTTTGAATATAAATTTTCAATTAATTTTATAATTTATTGAATTTTTACGTTTTGTAAATTAAAAAAATTATATTTAGAGTTTGAAAAAAAATTTTAAAAAAATATCTTATAAAAATTTTTAAGTTTTCAAATATGTAAATCTGACAATTTTTAAAAGCTTTATCATATGTAAATATGAAGGTTTTTAAAAGTTTCTTGATTTATAATCTGAATTTTTTAAAATTTAAAAATTTAGAAATTTTAAAATTGAAAGAGCGGGAAAAAAAATTAAAAATAAATTAATTTTATTTATAATTTTTAAAATAAAAAAGTGTGAAAAGTAAAAAAAATTGTGAATAGAAGCTGAAATTTTTTCGTAGGGAATACCTTTTCGATCCCAGTGTTAAAAAGGGCAACAAAAATCCATCAAACTAACAAGGTTTAAGAAAAATAAGAAAAATGAGAAAGTTTGATCTTTGAAGAAGGAGAAAAATCGTGAGCGGCAGGATTCGAACCTGCGCGGGCAGAGCCCACATGATTTCTAGTCATGCCCGATAACCACTCCGGCACGCCCACCTGTTTGTTGTTCGTTATAGCAATAACATAGAACATGTAATTCATACATTGGGTGACTGCAACACGCTTGACCAGACCACGCTTGACCAGACCACCTCAAACAGATCTTGGATTGGACTCACATTTCATAACTCATCGTGAACAAAGTGTGTACTACAGCAACTTTCCATTGGGGACAAAAAGATGTCCTCCTATCAAAGAATCTTAAAAACCAAACATTGCCTTACAAAACCGCCTTGCTGTTTATCCAAGAAAGAGAACTCCTACTTTAAAACTACCCCTGCCAAACTCCAACTTAGGGTCATAACTTAGATTTGACATGGCAAAGGATTGAAGCTCAGGAATTAGAAAACCAGATGAATACGTAATCGGACAACCATGCAGCATCTTACCAATGTTTACTTTCCCCCATGATACTTGATTGACTGCTTGATATAATGTGGATTTCTACAACTGCAAGAGAATACTATACCATTTCTTCATGTCACTTCAACTGTTCTTTCTCATCTTTTGCTCATTTTGTTGAGATTAATTGATTCGATTAAAAAAAAAAAAAACAGCTGAGTTCCGGGGGAATGGTGGCCGTGGGTCTAGGAGCAAGAGACAAGGAAGGGAGAACGATTCACTCCAATTGTCAAATTTAGACACAACAGGAAACGACAAGATCACCATTGTTGCCTTTACATTCTCTAATACTAAATTTCCTTTTATAGAAAGTGAAATAGAAGTTAGAAATTCTTTGATGCGGGAATCTTGAATCACCATATTCACCAAAATGGTCATTTATTTTTAATTCAGAATTGAAAATCTCCCGTTCAAACTCAGTTATAAAAAAAATAAATAAAATTAAGAAAAAAAAAGCTTCGATCTCCTTCTATGACGTAGCCACTAGCCAGCAAGAAAAAAAAATGCCGAAGGAACAAATATATATATTTTTTGTTTTTGTTTTTCAAATGCACGCAAAAAATAGGATTCCTAGTAGAGGCCACAGCACCCCATCACCGCAGGCATCACCATTACGGTTACCGAGGTACCGCCACGGGAGGAAGTCGGGTCCCCCATCTTCTGGCTTGGTTACTTCTCTCGGTTCTTCTTCGTCGACAAGGGTTTTTCCTCTTTGCTTCTCTCATTTACGTCTCTGGGATGCTTCTTTACATGGGCACCGTTTCGTTTGATGTGGTTCCCGTTGTTAAACATCGACCCGCACCCGGCTCCGTTTACCGGAGTCCCCAGGTTTATGAGAAGCTTAAAATTGACAGGCGATTATTCCTGTGCTGATGCAGTGAGTAACTGGTTTTGATTTGTTCCTTTTTAGTCAAATTTGATGGATTCTTGGATTTTATGATTGCGGGTATGATTTCTTGTATGGTTTCTGTTTTGGGTCGGATTTGTTTGTTGAACCATTTCAAATTTTGAGTTTTTGTTTGATTTTCCTTTTTCTTCTGGGTTTGGATCTCGTAAATTTTTGAGGAACTTGGGCAATGTGGTTATCTGAATTTTTCCTGATGATTTTATGTTGTGTTATTTATCTTAGTCTTAAGTATTTTGAATAATTCTACGAATTCTTAAAAGTTTAGAAATAGAGATTTTTAAATTTATATCTCAATTTGAAGAACAAAGTTTAGATATAGAGGTTTTTAAATTTATATCTCAATTTGAAGAACACCTAAAAACAGAATGCTGAATCGAGGAATCATTTTTGGCATTGTTATTTTTCTTTTTCTTTTTTTAAGTTTCATTATTGTTTTCTGAGGAAGTAGACCCCTGTGTCTCGTTGTACATGCTTTATTTCCAGCTGTAACAACCTTTCGGATCAAATCTGGATCTGAAAAACATGGGAAGCTACATTGTCTGGCCAGTTGACTTTATTTTTTTGGATATTATGGTAAAGATAATTGTATTGTGTTCTATTTATAGTACAAATGAATTGAAGTCAGAGGCTTCATTTGAATGATTAAATCTTAAGGCAATGCAATACTGGTGCTTTGTTGATGATTTGCTTCCTTTACACTAACTCTGACAATTTGATAATTATTTGATAGTATTCTTTTACAGAATAGGAATAAGAATAACTCAATCACTTTGTTACCAGAATCCTAGGATGGTAAACAGTTACCATGGTATCATTTCATAATAGAGTTAGTTGATTAGGTGCCTAGTATCAATGTATTTTTTTTTTTTTTTTGTTTCCAGCTTCTCTTATTGTGATTCTTAAGAGCAATATGAATTACAACACAATCTAATATAATTTGAAATTTTTTTATGTATTTAACTTGTATAGTTATTCTTTACTGCAATAGTTTCATGGTTAAGGCTTTGAACATTTCAAATTGATTGTTGAGATTTACATCTGATGCTGATTCATGGTTTGTGATTATATCTACCCTAAACTTATTGAATTTGGTGTAGATTTTGACTATTTGGAAAAATTCTTATAAAGGTGGGGAGTGGAGGCCTTGTGTAAACAACTCCTCTGAAGGTATGGATTCATTCCCTTTATTTTATTTTAAGTAGTTCTTGATAATATTTCTGTTGCTTCATTGATATTAATTAGGCTCTTTTAGTTTTCTGATAACTAGTTGTGTGGCAGTAAATATATTATAAGTAATATCTATATTACTGAATCTCATTGTTGGCATTACTTTTGGCGAATGACAGCAAGTTTGCTTCTTTTTGTATCTACTCCCTTTTTCTTGATGGTAACTGTTGCAAGCATCAATATTTGACTATCAAAAATTGGAAGAGTAATCATTGTCTAAGTGAATGGCTTTGGCATGTAAGATAATTTATTACATGCCACAAAGGAATTGGAGTCAGACACTTGAATTATTTAGAGTTACATCTGAAGGGAGTTAAAATTATTTGCAGAGCTTCCGGGTTCTCCCCTATTTATACAAATTTTATATTTTCAAGCCATATATTTGTTTAAAAGGTCAGACAACTCAGTATGTTGATTGATTAGGTTTTCACGCTGGTAAGTCAATGATC
Source organism: Durio zibethinus (assembly GCF_002303985.1). The sequence goes on from NW_019168270.1 coordinate 25,220,537, forward strand.
TTGGGGTGCTCAGCATTGCCAATTGGTTCTTATGTTAATGACAGTTTAAAAATCACATCTGCAATTTGACTAAGTTTTGCAATAAAGTTTTCCCATTATATCAAGGAGAATTTATAGCATTAGAAAATTCTTTCTGTCAAAGGTGTGTGAAAAGCATATACCATACCAACACTTGCATCATGTTTGGTCGATATGATTTGTTTGGCCTAAACTGTTGATTGTGAGTGACAGAATTTGAAAGTGCTACTTTGAGGAAGAGAGAGAGGGGGGGGGGGGGGGGGAAGGAGAGGAAATGTAGAAGTCCACTATGTGAGAGGGCAACTCATTAAAGTTTTTGCAAGAATCGTAGTATATTTGAGGACCTCAGGAGCCTCATTAACATGTTAGTGTAAATGTCACATATGTAGAGTTTTAGGTGCCATTTCCAGTGCGTTGCACATTCAAAGTATTTGCCTTGCTCTCTTTATGCATGCTTCATGTTTATATGCACGAGTATGGTTTTTTGGTTGTTGACTATCTTCAATAGTTTAAAATTTGGCTATTTCTTTAACTACTATAGGCTTACCTGAATCAAATCGTTACATATAAATTGAGGCAAATGGAGGCTTAAATCAGTGGAGGACATCAGTTGGTTTTATTCCTAATTAGTTTCTATTATTTATGCTTTACCTCTGGTTTATATAAGCTTGCCTATTTTATGATCTTGTTAATTTATATTTTCTCTACATGTTTGTTTTGGATACTTTGTAGATATGCAATGCAGTTGCTGTGGCTGGCTATCTTAATGCAACACTTCTAATCCCTAATTTCCATTATCATAGCATATGGCGGGATCCCAGGTTTGTGACCGTCTATTTTCAGTTATCATGTTGGTTGTGTACCATCATGGAATTGTGATAAAAGTCCTAGTAATCATTTCTCTGACAAGCAAATATTTATTGAGAAGCTTAACCTGATAAATATCATATGATCTGATCCTCTAATGGAGAGTTTCATTATCGTTACTTCTAATTTGTCTCCTGATATCTTGATTTTTAGCTTTAGAAAATTTCTATATTGGTCGTGTTAGGCGGTGAAACCTTGTTGATTAAGATATTACTGAAATTAGCTATATGCTTGCATGATGATTTTAGGTTGTGTGAAATTCAATTAAATCTCAGGACTCTACTATGTTTGAAATCCGAAATGTTAATCCGAAAAGCTGACTATGCTTTCTGCTCGAAGAATAGGAGAATGTATTTAAAGCCTGATTGCAATTATTTTCTTTTCATTGCAAGCCAAGAATTGCTTTTTGAAAATTAGGATGCTTGGTGAATTATGAAGCTTTACGGTTTTCAAGTCCAATACTAAGCCTTGGAGAAACTTTGGTAGCAAGAATGAAAGAGCGCTGTGCAAACAGTGGTGGCAAGTATGTTTCTATATATCTTCGCTTTGAGGATGTTAGTATTACTTTAATAGAAAATGTATTACGATGACCTTTTTTAACCTAAAAAAGGATTACTGTTATGACTTTAAGTAGCAGTAAATTTTTTCCCTGGTCGAAACTAATAGTTATCAACTCCATTTTTGTAAGAAGCTGACAGTATACTCTTCCATATGCAGGATGTGGTTGCTTTCTCTTGTTGTGTATTTGATGGAGGGAAGCAAGAAAAAGAAGACATGAAAAAAGTGAGGGAAAGAGGCTGGAAAGGAAAATTTACAAAACCTGGTCGAGTTATATGCCCTGGAGCAATCAGGATTAATGGAAGATGCCCAATTACTCCTTTAGAGGTATTGTTTGTTGCACTTTTGTTGTTTATAAAGTTGCTTGTAATTGAAAATTGAACAGGAGCAATCTCTGCAAGATGATAATTTTATTATTGTTACTCATCCAAATAAAAAAGATAATTTTATTATTGTTAGATTGGGATGGTACTTGGTAGATTAAGGTACGTAATGGATTATTGAAGGTCTTCTTTGCTGATGGTAGTCAGAAGCTCTCAATTTGTTTTAATCCTTGATGAATTTCTCAGTTCATGCTCTAAAGTGTTGATAAATGGCATCAGATAAAAACTAGAATTTTCTAACTACTTTGCAATTAAGTTTATAGGATGTGTAGACCAGCGAAAAGTATTCATTATGTTGTAATTATGGGACTACTTTTTTCTGGTTCAGTAATGAATTGTTAGTTTCTTCCTTTACCCGGTCATGATATATAATATGATTTTTTGTCCAGTCACAGGCATTGTGTATTAGCATTCTGCTGAATCGATGTAATTAAAAAATGAGAGAGGTTGTGGCTTTGATAGAATTAAGATAGCTTGCCACATTTAAGACTGAATTTTCTTAGTAGTTTCTTTATGCGTTAAAGATCATGAAGTGGATGAATTTGCTCCTTTTGGTCTAATTCTAAATTTAGTCCCCGTACTGACCTGAAATGTCAGATGTAACTGTTATCGGTACAAATTGAGTCAATAGAGTAGGGATTCAATTGGTCAGTAGGGACTAAATCCAACATTTTTGTATAGTACTAGGCTGATCTCACAATTTGACTGCTTCTTTATGGATTCGATGCTGCTTGAAGTAATGGAATCTCAGGAAAGATTATTTATTGTTGCTCTTGAACAGCCTTATGGAATTTCCTTGTCTATTTGACAGTTTCATGTGTTTATTGCTTGACCTTGACCAAAAGTTGGCATATCTAAGTTACAGATTAAAACAAAAATTCACGACATAAATGAGCATTGCAACAGTGTGATGACTATGGTGTTCTTGTGTTAATTTAAGCATCCCCAAGATAGTTGTATACACACACACACAGATATTGACACTTATATCAATGATAATTCATTTAATATTTTCTTGCCCCTATTAGGTTGGATTGATGTTTAGAGGAATGGGATTTGATAACAATACATATATCTTTTTGGCATCTGGAAAAATATACAATGCTGAGAAAACAATGGCTCCATTACTGGAAATGTTTCCCAACTTGCTAACGAAAGAGATGCTGGCATCTGGGGAAGAACTTGCTCCATATAAGGTCAGAAGCATATATGAGATTTCAACTCTTTTTTTTTTTTTTTCCTTTTTCCATTTTAAGACCTTCGGTAATGCCTTTGGCATTTGATATTTTATCATCTCTTTGACTTGGATTACTCCTTTCAGAACTTCTCTTCCAGGATGGCTGCCATAGACTATACTGTTTGCCTTCATAGTGAGGTATTTTTGACAAACTCAAGGTGGAAAATTTCCTCATTTTCTGATGGGCCACAGGAGATACTTGTATGGAGGACACTCAAAGACAATTTGACCAGACAAGCGAAAGTTGGCATTGCTATTTGATAATCCTAATAATGGTTATGCATTTATCTTATATCTAAAATCTACCTATACTTTAAGGCTTTGCTTGGTAGAGAGTATGGAAATGGATGAGGATGGAAAACTTATTAATTAATAGTTAAACTTTAAAGTAGGAAAGTGATTATGAATTTTAACTATTAGATTAACAAGTTTTTCATCTTCACCCCTTTCCATCCTCTCCACCAAGCAAAGCCTAAGTTACTTTTTTTTTTTTTTCCTTAAAGTAAGGCAATTCGACCAGACAAGCAAAAGCTGGCATTGCAATTGGTCATTTTGGAAGTGTCCTTAGGGGAAATCTAGGGATAGTTGCTATGTTCTATAATGAAACACATATCATCATGGGTTCTTGTAGAATGCTTCTTATTTGTGATAATTGGAAATAAGAACTGCTGGATTCAATTTACCATCCTTCTTATTCCAGGTGGAAAAGTTTCAAGCGACAAATGCTGAATATGTGGTCTCATAGTGACTTAAACGGGATTTGAACTGAAAAGGCCAAATGATTCAATATATACATTCCCATGCCCTGACTGCATGCATCGTACAAACAGATCAGAAGACTCAATATCATCATCAGCCACGTGATCTGCTTAGAGAAATTTTGATGGGTGTTTCTTGTTCCTGTAACCTGCTACCCCCCCCCCCTTTCTTTGTGTCTAATATTTTCATTCTTTTTGTCCTCTTCATTTGGCAAGGGGGCATACAATTCAATTTTGGGAGCTTTGAGGATTTTTCAAAAGTCACATTGATCTAATTATTTGACCGGGATTGAGTTGATGGGGAGTTGCATCTGTTTGTATATGATGCCACAGGACACAAAAATTGACAATTTTGCAATTGGAGGGATTACCCCGGCATTAACTGGAGATTGATAGCAGCTGCTGTATCTAACCAGCTGTGGATATAACACATCAGATTCTTTCACACCCTGGTTGTGTGATTTTTTGTAAATTAGTTGCTGTTAGAATTGTAAGACTGAAAGAAAAGAAGAAATTTTGTATACATTTGTCGGAAATCAGGGTATTGTTTTTGCCTGTACAATTTTTGGTCAAGGTCTTTATCTTTTCTTGCTGGATTTGTTTTCCCTCTTATCATTTTAGACTAGTCATGGTCTATTACAAGGCAAAATAGTTACAGAGACATGATCTCGTATGTTTGTCAAAGGTTACATAACAAAAGTCCAAACTCGTTTACGTCATTTGTTAGACTACAAATTTTCATATTTCAACACTTTTTACTTTACAAAACTTTGAGAATCCTTCCTGTCTCAGCGAAAGCAACCGCCATGGGAATCGTCGGAAATCTCACTCCGGAGCAGCTCCACTCCTTCAACTCTCAAGGTCACCATCACGGCCGCTTTTCGGCGTAACAATTTGTTTTATAAAAGCAATAGAGCCGGTGCTTTTTTACTCAGTTCTTTATCTGATCCAATTTCAAATCTGGGTCTTTTTTTTTTTTTTTCAGGCTTCCTTGTACTGGAATCATTTACGAGCCCTGAAGAAATTGAAGCTATGAGGAAGAGGATGGACAAATTGCTTCAAGACTTTGACACCTCCACCACCGCTTCTATTTTCTCCACCAAAAATCCGGTTTTTTTTTTTTTTCTTGGAGTAGTAGTAAAATAAAAGCTAAGCTTACATTTTGATAATTTCCCAATATGGGTATTTTGTAGTTAAAGTTGACTGATGAATACTTCTATGAAAGTGCTGAAAAGATTTCCTTTTTCTTTGAAGGTATATTTTTAATTATTGTTGCTTTCTTACTTTTCTTCACTCTTCCATTGTTTCTCCCATTGCTTTTCTTTTTTCTTCTTAATTTTGCTTTCTAAAAGTCCCAAGTTTCTTTTGAGAACTAAACATTTTGGATATAATGAACCTGTTGTTACATTGAAATTGAAAGGTTTAAATAAGTTGCTAAATGCACCGTTTACTAAAGCACTTGAATAAGTTAAGTTTGCCTACCTTACATGATAAAGCTTGAATCCTTTATATTGCTTTTACATGTTATCTATGGTATAAAAGCATTAACACTTTGCTAAAATGGTTATTAGTGCGGATTATGTGGTAGAGTTTGATATTTGCTTTTAGCATTAAATTATCTATTTTCTTTTTATCACTTTGGTGCCTTTCGAGGGTGGTGCTAGTTTTCTTTGTTAACGTTAGGTACTTGTCTTTTCTTTTGTTGTGTTGGCAGAAAAAGCATTTGATGATGATGGAAACTTAAAGCAACCGAAGGAACTTTCAATTAATAAAGTTGGGCATGGTATGTGATTTGAAAGGTGTTAAATGGTTGTTATGCTTTTATTATGGCATTACGTTCATGTAAATAGGTTACATATATGTTTATTGAAGCTAATCCTTCAATGTATTTGCCTGTGCAGCATTACATGAGATTGACCCAGGTTTCAAAGAATTCTCTTGCTCTGCGAAAGTTTCGAGTTTGCTTTTCTCCTTAGGTTACAAGAGGCCAGTGATCATTCAGTCAATGTATATTTTTAAGGTATTTAACTTGTTTTTTCATTTCTTTGATCGTGAAGGCATTGTTTCTCTAGTGATAATTGCTACTAACCTGAGAATTTCAACTCCAAGTTGTAGAGAGGTTCTGATTTCAGTAACTTGAACATGATAGTTTTACTTTAGAGGGAGATGGTGCATTTTGTAATATGTGCCAAGGCTGATTCTTCTTTTATTTAGTTATAGTTACATATGTTAATTAACACATTCAGTCAATGACTCATGTGTCCATTTTGCATGGATGTTTCCCTGTAAAGGAATTTTTATTTGGCTTATAATGTGAGCTCACTAACTGGCTCTTTCAAGGTGTGGGAAATCATATTGCAGACAAAGCATAAAGATTGAGCTGAATTCTGATGGAATGGCACCTTTTTTAATCCTGGAGTTATTTTATTTTTTCTCAGGCCTGTCCCGATTTATTTCTAGTTACATGCTATTTTCATTCTTGATTATTCAGTCTTTTCTTCTCTCCTGCTACCCTATGTGTGGATCCTACAGGACCTTGCTATTGCTGCACTTTTGCTAACATTTAGGGGTATAATCTTTCCTGTAAGATTTAGGAGTTCCTAGGGCAATGAGGTTCCATTTGTTGGCTGTGTTGTTTCTTCTGTTCGAGTCTTCTCCCACTGAGTATCTTCAAAAAAAAAAGCAAGATTCTGGGAGGTGGTTAATCGAATCATTTTATTATTCGTCATTCAGAGTATGCAACTTTTTTGGTAAAAGCAGATGTAAACATATGGTCTGAATTATAATATGTGATGGCAGATTGTTTTGATGCTTTTTACTTTTTGCTGAGTTAGACTTGGTTGTATACTGAACTTCTTTTCGTTCTGCTAAAGTATGAGTCATTTTGACAGCAACCAGGTATAGGAGGCGAAGTAACTCCTCACCAGGACAACTCATTTCTTTATACTGAACCTCAAACTTGCACTGGGCTGTGGCTTGCTCTAGAAGATGCAACAGTTGTAAACGGCTGCCTTTGGGCCATTCCTGAATCTCAAAAAAGTAACGTTTTTACCTTTACCCCATATGTGACCTTTTAAAATAGATTGACGATATCTTATTTTGATCTGCTCTGTTTTGTTGCCAGAGGGCCTTGTTAGGAGGTTCATTAGGGGTGAAGATGGAGTTTACTTTGATCGGCCTTCACCATCCTATGACCAGAAAGATTTTGTCCCTATCGAAGTGAAAGCTGGGTCTTTGGTTGTAATTCATGGTGATCTTATTCATCAAAGGTTAGTTTAAAGAATTTTATTCAGAGCTCATTCAGCTTAATGGCCCAATAACTCACTGTTTGTTTGTTTGTTTCTTTTTCTTTTATTTTTTAATGCTGGGACTATAGTTTTGAAAATCAATCTCCAAATTCACGGCATGCATACAGCTTGCATGTGGTAGATACTGATGGCTGCAAGTGGGCAGAAGATAATTGGTATGTACATGAGCATTTATGTGTATCTTCTCCCTTTTTTGAGATGATTCTTCACCTCTTTATGCTCCACAATTTCATTCTTTTATTCTTCATAGTATAAACGTAATAGTATTTATCTAGAAGGTGCTCGTAATAAACATTTTTTGCTATTAAGAATCATATTTTTTTCTGGATGATATATGGTCAACAGACGATGCTCATGCTACCATCATCGACAATATTTCCCTCTTGTCATATTGATATGCTAGGGGAACCTATAAAGAACTTGTCCTTTGTATGTGTATGGAGATTATATCCTCACAGGGAAACAATATTCAAAAATGGAAATTGAATTAGTTACGTCCTATTTTTCTGTCCAAAAGTGTCCTAGAGAAACACATCCATTACCATCTGCCATACATGGGAGAGATCAAGAAAGGATCTCATTCATTTGATATAGTAATCATTGAAGTTCTTTCACTATTTTTCATTATGTTGGCGATAAATGTGATGCCATAGATGCAAGACGATAGAAATGCTCTAAGGAGATAAGGATGAGTTGATCTATGGTAGTAGAAATCTGTTGTAAATATCAACGACTAATTTCTTTCCTAATTGACTGAAGTCTATGCTTGCACCTCTCTATGTGACTCATGGTTTATGTAGTGATCATTTTTCTACTTGATCTTTTCCCCTTTTCAGGATCAAAAGAAAAGTGGAGCCAGAGCCCCTCTATGCTTCTTGATCAGACCCCTGAGTTTATCCGGCCCTGGTAGTTGCATGGAAGTTTTCATGTACGTGTCTAAGCAAAAATCATCTATTCTCAGTGCCAGTATGTGTACGATTATGCTCACCCAATAATATTTACTGAAAAACCAAAATGGCTGCCCATTTTGATGTTTCTTCATCTACATTTCGGTGTTTATTAACCTCTTAACAATATAATAATATCTGTATATAAATTTAATACGTAGCCTATTTTTTAATGCTTTTTGGAATAGTTCCTTTTGTCCCATTTCCTTTTCACCCTTCCTTCCAACGGAGTATAAGAGTTGATTGATCATTCGGAAATCATTCCCAACATATGATCTGATAGTGTTGCTAACCTATAATTAAAGCATCAATGGCGTTTTGGGATGTATGATCTTCTATAAAGAGAATTATAAACTACGAAGTTTCCTACCTTATGACGCATGGATGTGTTCAAAAACGTATTTCCCCACTTCATTTCTTTTGTTGGTTTGTCTCTCCTTCCTCCTGGTTGGCAAGGTGAAACGTAAGGACCCATGCATGAATATGAATATAACAGAAAACAAACAAACCAACGCTATGCAAAAATGGAGGCAGTGAAAAATTTTAAGTGTGGTATGCAGCCAGCAGCTTGTTATTAAAGTGTTGAATTCAATGATTAGGGTTTAAATCTTGACAGCTTCACTAAAAAAAAAAAAGGGTGGTATAAAACAATAGTATGACAGAAAACTTGATTTCAGTGTTGTGAAAAAGAAATATATATACGGGAACATGGCATAATGTTTCAAATTGAACGTTATACCAAACAACTGGACTAATAATTGCAAAGAGTGTATGGACTTTAAGATAATAAAAAACACAGGCTATGGTCTGAGCTATGGGCAAAGGGGTTTGAATTTTTTAAACATTGGATTGGAGGTGTGTGTCTGCGTTCTTTATTGAAGGATGGGGCTACAGTACCACTGCTGCAAAGAGATTTTGAAGGAACACAACCAACTGTTTTACTGAGTCATGTTTTTGTAGTTTCACGCTGTGAGATTGTATTTGTCCTGACTCGTGATGAGCAGTGCAAGGACAATCCATCCAGCCTCCCTATTTTTGGCCTAAAGGCATTTAATGCTGAGCTGCTGGCTGCTTCCAGACTCCCTAGTTGGATTTTCACTAGATAGTCGGTTTTTCTCGGCAATACTCGTTTTCTTTGATGTATTTTGTTCATTTCTCCTTCACTTTTAATTTTTTTAACACTGTTTCTCTCTATCTCTGTCTGTCTGTCTCTCTTCCGCTAGTGCTGCCTGCCTGCTTTTTCGTTGTGCATACCAGACATTCAGTGATGAAAGCCCCGCAAAAGTTTCAGTGACAACTTCAATAGGCATCTTCCTCATCTCTTTTTCATTGTGAATTGTCTGATAATATTGCATTATTATTACAGCCTTACAGGCAAATGTTTCTAATTTTTCATGCGCTAATTTAGAGCTTATAAATGCTTATTTTTAATGGTGAGTGGATAAATGTCTGGATGGTTCAAGAGGTGAAAGGACAAAACTTCTAATCGGTGGCGTCAACCCTCGGTGAAAGGGTTTTAGGCTTTTTAGCTGCTTTGACCTTTTATTGGTAAAAGAATAGTAATGTCCTAAAATTACAGATCTTGCACGTATATTACCAAACCAATTTGGAAGTCCAAGAAACTGTCCATATTGCAAGAAAATAAGACCTGTTGATGTAATTCTGGGTTAGTTTGTTTTGTTAACGAGAAGAAGAAAGTAAGGGATATAAAAAATTAATAGACTTGAACGTTGGAGCGCATTCAGAGTACTGTCAAGAGTATTATCTCTGACGCCTCTTTACTTTCTTCTTATACTCAGCTCCCAACAAACTCCACTCTCACCAAACCAGTAATTAAATCAACAAGACCATATGACTAATTAAAGCCATTGACAATATTAAGCAATTAAAACTCTACCACACTGCCAAATGTATGGAGAACTAAAAATTTTGTGGGAAAATTAGTTAATAAGCATTGATCTAATTCGTATATTAAGGTAACAACAATGCCAGAAAATAGTTAAGAAGAGATCAGATAATTATCTTCTAATAACATTCAAAGAATATATTATTGCACGCACGAGAAGAATATTTATTTATTCAATCTATAGATCATTCTGCCTTTTATTAAGTTGAGCAACCATTGACAATATTAAGCAATTTCCTTCTCTTCTGATTGATGATAACAGCCGCTAGGAATTCAAGATCAATGTTGAAAAGCTGAACAAGAATCTCCTTTGAATTTGATATATTTATATAGACGCATGAAAGCAACTGATCTTCTTCCAATTTCCCGAGTTCCCTATGACATTTCTGCAACTTTTGATTATCCGATTCTTGCAATTAACATAATGATGTTCAAAAACACTCGCAGGGAATTAAGTTTGGTGGTTGCTAGTTGGTAACTGCTACAAATTCAATCATGCTCTTTATGGACATAGGTCTAAATGCCCTAGATTTCCCTGAGCATATTGCACTACTGTACCGTTATTCAGTACAAATTTAATTCCCCTAGAACAAAAGGAATTGAACATACATGAGAAAAACAAAATTTTACTGACATATACCTGAAAACACCAGATATATCCAGTACAAAATTTAGGTCACTTCAACATCAAACTCTTTCACATCCTTCTTCTGTTCTATGTCTCCCAATATTGTCTTCCCATCTCTCTTTCTTTTTGTATCGTTCAATGAGTTTGTAGGAAATAGACAAAACTGTCAACAAAGAAAATTCTGCAATTGCATCGTTTAAAGAAAATGGATTGAAGCTCTACCTTGGTTTAGCCAACATGGTCCAAATGTGTTTTAAGGCAAACCCAAAATAACTACATGTGCTTATCTCACAGTTGCACCATGCATGACAGACACAGATGAAACAGTCCCTAGTTTCTTACAAAAAAACAAACTAATACAGCTTAACCATCTTTACTTAAATGGCAAACTAGTATTTAATTGCTGCATTTGTAGCCACATGCTAAGCTACCCTTCTTCCTTAGTTCTTCAGAGGAAGAAACTCAAAATACTGGTTTGGGATGAAGGTTGTATTTATGGCTCTGATGGGCACTCGGGTGTCTTTCTTGCTGATATTAATGCCGTTGCAATTGTTGCTTCCAAGGGGAAACAGCTCAAGGGTCTGATCTTCTCTGTTTTCATCTTCAAGAGTAGTAATATTTTCTTGGTGGAGTTTGAAAGAACATAATCTTTGAGCGTTCAAAACTCTTCTGGTCTCTAATGAAGTTGTGTCCATGCTGTTTAAGAGGTAAATTGGTGAACAGGGCAACTCCATAGCTTGCCACGTACCCACTCTACTCTTTCTCTGTTGTAATTCCTTCTCCTGAATTTGTAACCACTGAGACTCATTTGGTCCACTTTTTGCTGATGCAGCTGCTACTCCATGCGTTGAAATGAATTGCTATGCAAAATAGACAAGAGTTATAATTAGTTTGACTGAAGTAAAATGTAAATGTAATTAAAGCTAAGTAAAGTCCGAAAAATTCTGAGCCATTTCATAACAACAACCCCAACAGAAAGTAAGGAATGCAGCTTTTGGACATCTTCTTTTTCCAACATAAGAACAACAACTTTTTCATAGCTTGCTGAATTGTTTTTCCTGATTCTTTTTTCATGACTTTCTTTTCAAACCTTTGACCTTTTGATCTAATAATAATTAGCTCCTATTATTACGTTATGCCTTCTAATTTTCTTTCTGACTCAGCTTGGCTAATCCATGATGAAGAGCAATATGCCATGAAACAAAGACAAAAACTGATATACAGACCTCTGAAAGTTTACTGAAGTTTAAAGGAGGACCCTTATTCTTTGTCTGCTCAATTTCACAGCCGGTCGTAACAGACCCTATTGGCAAAGAAAACAAAGCAAATCTAAAACACTAAAAAAAAATTGAAGAATTAGTCATAACATATTCAAGTTCTATGTATATTGTTTACCTGATTCCTTCTTTTCCAAGCTTTCAGTGTCACATTGTTGTTGTTCTTGTTGTGGTCGTTCGGTCTCCATTTCGCGTCGGCGTTTTTGACGTTCTCTTGCTTTATGGTTTTGGAACCAGTAGAAAACATTCTTCCCCTCAATCTTACCAAACCTCCGAAGCCGGGTAGCGATTTGTTGGATTTGTGCAGCTGAAGGCGTCCGTGTCCCACGTCGATAAAGTTCCTCCAGGGCTAGCAACTGCTCTGGTGTTGGATTCCAACGTGAGCTCCCTAAGGGCTGCTCACCGAATTCTTCCTTGTTACGTCGCTCATTTGTATTAATTGCTACAAGCAACAAGAAAATATATATCAGTGTTGAAAAGAGATCAGAAAGATGAGAGAAAAGTAAAAACAAAGAAAAAGTGGCATGCACCCAATAAATCACCATGATTCAAAGCTAACGGGTTGGTGGGGTTAGGACAACCATGGCTGGGAAAGGGTGCAGCAGTAGAGATAATGGTAGTGGTGTTGTTGAGGCAGGCAGGGTTATTAGGCTTTGGAATCAAATTCAAGAGTGAATTAGGCTTTGCATTGTTGAATGGATGAGACAAGGTGAGGTCAGTAACATGGGGATATCCCATTTGAAGAAGCAAGAAAAGCAGGTTATTGGCTTCGTAAAGAAAATATAAGATGATGAGATTAAAGATCAGCTAGGGTTCACTGATCAAATTAAGGTTGCAAAAGAGTGGGAGAAAAAAGCAACCATTAATGGGTTTAAATAGGAACGCTACTTCCCAATATCATCACTCTTTGACTCTCCCTGGCGCACGCACATGCTCTTTTAACACATGATGACCAAAGAATCAAGCGACGTTATATATACAAGCGACAACATGTGAGAAAATCTAATGTTACTTTGGTCTTAACCCTAGTTAAGTTTTTATTTTTATTTTTAATTTGAACTTGTCTATTAAAAAATAGATTCATGTTTATAGATCCTTTTATTAGGATTTAATTACTTTGAAACAAAAAAAAAAAAAACACACGAAAATAAAACTATCCAAACTATATAATAAAATATCAATTCGAATCCCTTCGATTACTTTTTACTACACATTTAATAATTATTCACAATTCACAAATTATTATTCACAATTTATAATTGAATCTCACCCTTATAAAGGGTTATGATAAATGTATTGAAAAATAATGAAAAAATAATTCATGACATGAATAGTTGTATGTAGTACATAATAAATTAATCCACAACTAAAACAACATGATTCCAATAGTGGACTAGACATGCATATTTTATTTTACGATGCTGCATAAGTGAAAACTTGATATTGATCTTGAAATAAATATTTTAATAATGTTTCAGTAATTGAAAATTAAGAAAAATAAATTCTCAAAGTTAAATGATATGACTCAACTAGAAAGCAGGAGGTAGCTAGTTGAGGCGTGAAATTGTGGAACAAAGGACTAGGCGTGGCATGAAAAGTCTTGGTTCAGAAAACGACTTGACTTTAAAAAGAAAGATATCCTATAAATAACTCAGTTGATTTAATTAAAACCTTAATTTTTAAAGTTTAAAATTGGACGTGAAAATAAAACTTTGAATAGTCATAGAAGAATTTACACATTTTCAATACATCAAATGATAATAATTTATTAATGAGATAAATCAGATGATAATATTATTTTAAAAATTAATATGTACTTGTCATAACGTTTAAATTCAAAGACTTATCGCTCGACATTGACTTAGGGAGTTGTCACTAATTTTTTTTGTTTAGGTACGATTGGTCACTCTAAAAATTTATCATTTCAAGGAACACCTAAATTTAAGGGTTTCTAAAAAAATAAGTTCGGGTCTATTAACCAGAACAGAATTTGAGAGTTTGGTTAAGAGTGAAAAATGTTATAGCACCCTCACATCGCCCATCAAAAGATGGTATTAGCTTAATTTCATGTTATTCAATAAGCCTTAAAAATTTTACCAAATAATTAACTATTAGAAATTATTCTTAATTGACTTCAATACTTTTGGCAGAAAATTAAAAAAAATCTCTTCACCTCAAGAGTATAAAAAAAAAATTACTGTTTCACTTGCAGAGACTCTATCGTCGGATTATTTAACATAAAAATTTCAAGAAAGGAAAGAAAAGAAATAAAAATTCAACTTTAGATATAAATCATTTTCTTTTAAAAAAAAAAACTCATTGCTTTTGTACAATGAAAATTGATACTTTCAACATTTTCTTAAAGCATTTGAAAGTTTTTATTTTAAGAAAAATTGATACTTTCAACTTTTCCTTAAAATGTTTTTCTTGATAATTTTTATTTTTAAAGAAAATTGGTACTTCCAACTTTTCCTCAAAATATTTTTTTTCTAAAATTTTAATTTTAAAGAAAATTGATACTTTCAACTTTTTTTCAAAAAATATTTAGAAATTTTATTTTTAAGAAAAATTGATACTTTCAACTTTTCCTCAAAAATATATTTTTTAGAAATTTTATTTTAAAAAAAATTAATACTTTCAACTTTTCTCTAAAAGTATTTTTTAAAACCTTTTTATTTTCAAGAGAAATTGATAGTTTCAACTTTCTCAAAAAAATATTTTTTTAAAATTTTATTTTCAAGAAAAATTGATACTTTCAATTTTTCCTCAAAAATATTTTTTTAAGAATTTTATTTTAGGAAAATCATTTAAAAAAATAAAATAAAAAAAATTAAGGAATACCAAATAATTCTAATTTAGAAATAATAATAATAATAATAATAAATAAATAAATAGAAAAAAAAACCTTAAGGCGGTTCAACTCAGTGGCTGGGATTCGGTTCGACTTCAGGAAGAAAAATGGCTCAAAAACGCGGCTTAGGAGTGTGCGGCTCTGCTCGACTCGACTCGCTCCAGGGGTTAGCTGGCAATCGTGTCAGACGTGGGTCAAAAATAAGTTGGCGCTCGGGTTGAGTCAGATCTTGGTAAAACGTGCAGATCCTAGGTTTATTAACGCCAAAACAACATCATTTTCTGAAGGTATATAAGGCTAAAATCGATTCTTTCTTCATATTTTCCTTCTCTTTTCTCTCTCTTTCCTTTTTTTTTCTCTTATTTCTCTCTCTACCCGCAAAGAACACCGATGGAATTCTCACTGATTTTTGGGTTTTTTTGCTGGAAACTGAGTTTTTCGTCAAAAAAGTCATCAAAAAACTTGAATTTCGTCGAAAAAATTGCTCGAAATCTAGAAATTTCAAAAATTTTCCAGAAAAAAAATCACAAAAAATTCCTAAAAAATCTTAAAAACACTTATAAACTTTCTAAACACCTTTTTTTGCGTTTCTTTTCTCTCTGTGTGTTTTCGGTGTATCTTTTTTGTGTATTCCACCATCTATTTATAGGGATTGATCAGAATAGTTTTTGATCAATCCCGATTCCCTCTGGAATGGGATTCAATTTTTGAATCCAATCCAAATTCTACTAGCCCCAAGATTCACGACAAAAAAAGTTTTTTCTAGAACAAAAATCATATATAAAATCAATAATAATTAAAATGAGATTTAGAATAGATAAACCAAAAGAAAAAATAATAATAAAATAAAAATAAAAATAAAGATTAAAATTGAACATAGGCCCATCTTACCCATTTGGACCAGGCCCAATTGATCCGAGCTTGGACCAAATTGGGTGTCTATAAGTGCCTCTCTTTGCACATTTTCTGTGAAACAGGAATTGTGCAAAGACGTAGACACTCATTCAAGACTCAACTTGACATTTTTTTTGCTTTTTTTTGTTTTTTTTTTGTTAAAATTTTGATTAAAGCTCCTCTAAGCAGAGGCTCAACAACTTTTGAAAAATAAATAATGCTCCTCTAATCAGAAGCTCAACAACTTTGAAAAAATAAAAAAGCTCTCTAATCAGAGGCTCAACGACTTCAAAAAAATAAATAAAACTCCTATAAACAGAGGCTCAATGACTTTTAAAAAAATAAACAAAGCTCTTCTAAACATAGGCTCAACGACTTTGGAGAAAATAAACAAAGCTCCTCTAAACAGAGGTTTAACGACTTTTGAAAAATAAATTGCTCCTCTAAACAGAGGCACCCCAATTTTGAAAAATAAATGCTCTTCTAAACAGAGGCATCACAATTTTGAAAAATAAATGCTCATTGACAATCATGTCCAAAAGAGTTATAGATCGTGTCTGAAGGAATTTTGTAAACTTAAAGATTCACAATTTGAGTTCAACATTCAAATGTTCAGATTCACAAGAACCTTTCAGCTTTGCAAGAATTTTACTAAAATTTGATTCTCAAAATTTCAGTTTTATAAAAATTTAAATTTGCAAGATCTCAACATTCGCATTTGCAACTTGCAAGACTTTCATCCAACATTTAAAGATCATCATTTAACTGGAAGATTCACATCCAAAAGTTCAAGGCTTTTCACTCCAATTCAAAGGTTCGTATTTGGAAAACTTGGGATTCACATCCAAAAAGTCTAAAGCTTTTCGTTTGAATTTTGAATATTCACATCCAAAAGTTCAAAACTTCTCATTCGAGTTTAGAGGCTCACTTGCAATTAAACTTAGAGTTTCACATATGAGTTCAAAGGTTCTCACTTAAAAATTTATAGATTCGTATCTAAAAGTTGAGTTTGAAGCTTTGAATTTTGGAGATTTACATCCAAAAGTTTGAATATTCACATTTAACGAACTTTAGGGTTCACACCTCAAAGATTCTCATTTTGAAACCCAAAAATTCTCATTTGAGTTTGAAGATTGACAAATTTTAGACTTCACACCTCAAAGATTCTTATTTTGAAACTCAAAGATTCTCCTTTAAAAACTCAAAAATTCTCATCAAAATATTCATAATTTATTTTTCAAGTGACTCAAAAATTTGCATGAATGAATTTCATGACCAAAGATGCAAATGCCTTCTTAATGATGCAAATGCAATAACCTAGATTCTCATAGTGCCATGCATATCCAAACAAAGTTTTAATTCATCAAATTATGTGCATGTATTATTTAAACAACGATGCTTACATGATGCATGTAATGCGGACATCAATAATGTCATGAAATCTTAAATAACTGTGGTAATATGGCTCTCAAGACTTCATCATTTTGAGCTTCTTAGCACTAGCCATCTTAGAATAAATTTTATCTTCTATCACTTGGTCATCGTTCATAAGTTTTTCAGTACAAATTTCGTCTTTCATCACTAGATCATCGTTCATGGGCTTCTCAGTATTTCAGAGCAAATTTCATCCTCTATCATTTGATTATTGTTCATGGGCTTTTTAGCACCAATTTCACCCATTGCCTTATACTTTTTCATCACAACTCACAGGTTATGTCCATCAATTCATCCCCATATTCATTTCTTAGACATACTATTTTTTTTTTTTAAATTTGCCTCATCTTTATTTTGTTGACTAATCCATCATCATATTCCTCATTCGGTCACGTCATGTGTCTTCTCAAATCATCCTATCATCTTGGATTTCTTCTCAAAAGAATGCAAGAATCTTTTAAGCACATTGTCATTCAGTCATCATCATTTCAAATCATGACAAATATAATACACTAATACATTTTCTCGATTTATTCTAGGGATGTAACAATAAAGGAACACAGGGTGATTTGAGAGAAAGGTAATCAATGAATGACGAGTTTGGTGCAAAACAAACAAGAAAAAAAACAAATTGGATACATGTTATTGGGATGAATGTTATACCCAAACAATGAATATCCAGATAATTTTGAACATTAATTCAGGATTCTTTTTCAAAAACTCATTCCATTGAATATTCAAAATCATTTTGAGCTTATTAAACTTTACCCCAGCTTGAGGAATCTTCATATGTCTTTGATATTCTTTTTATGTGAATCGTTTATCCAACTCTTAGCTTAGAGATTTTTCTACTCAAATTGTCCTTTCGAGTTTTCAACTTGAGTCTCTTTTTTTTATTTTTTTACCCATTATTGATATCTCTTTCACATCAATCTTTAGAGCAACTAAGCATGATTCTGTCATTTTATCATGAGCATTCCTTAGCTTAACATATGACCATTCAATTCGAGCATTCACATTTAATCCAAATAAACTTTTAAAGGTTGTAATGTAGGCCATGATGAGGGGTCATGAAAGAAATGGATAAAAGTAGGCCCAAAACATGTGTTTAAATGGTTCAAAACCAAATGATCATTTCTTATCATTTGAAATAACTTGGCATTTTGCCCCTTTCTACTTCATTTCACTATTTTTTCTTTTTCCATCGAACTCATTCTTCATAAAAGGATTCCTCTTATTTGTCCCAAATCATGTGTGACATTCATTTTTTTTTCTTTGTTTATTTTTGAGACCTTTTACGATTCTTTTTTTTTTACCTTTTTTTTTTAAAAAAAATGCCTCCCAATGTAGAGGGTGATTCTTGGTCAGGGTTCTTTAGAAAAAAAAATCATAATAGGCTCAAAGGGGTAGCAATGAATGATTTTTTGAATGGTAAAAGAAAGATGATCATTTTTTATCTCAAATGTGAATGCTTTTCTTGAACATCATCTATTGAGCAAAAACAAGCTCATGGATTTGTATAAAAGACTACACATCTTCAAGATATATTAATTTTATATCTATTAGTAGCTGACTTTCGTTGCTTAAATAGTCTCTTCAGATCAATGTGAATGAATTTATAAAATTAAATCTCAAAATTATTGTTACATTGTCTAAACATTCATCATTTGAAATTTAAAAATAAGAATGAAAAGTAATGAAAGGTAACAGAGTATGTAATAATGGTTGAATGAAAGTGAAAATGTAATTAACTTACCTTTATTAAAATGATAACAAATGAAATCCTATTGCTTAAAAGAAATCCTAACATTACTTTAAAGAAATCTTAAAACGACAAGAAACTTTCAACCAGCCTTATCATCATTATCCAAAATTGTGTCCCTGTGCAATCAGGTGAAGGATCTTTATTGACATCTTGCCCCTTGATTCATTATAGCTCTTCAGCCTTTTTGAATTAACATGTTCTTGATTATCATTCAGAGTATTGACATTATGATTAGGCAATGGATTGCCACTAACATTTGGTGTTGTTGCTCCTCCTTAATCAAAACTTACATTCTATCCTTGATTAACCGTTGCACTTTATGCTTTAGAACAGTGCAATATTCAATGGAATGGTCAGTAATTCCATAGTGGTAGTCACAGTGAGCTATATGATCATACCACTTAGGATAGGGTGGCTTGAGCGGTTTCACACAGTTAGAGGTAATCAAGTGACTGTTATACAGCTCTCGATATAACTTCGTATAAGTAATAAGGATTGGATTAAATATGAATTTTTTTCGAGTAATTCGTTGCTCTTGTGAACCACTTGTTAGGCTAACTAAATGAATTTGAGGTCTTGCAAGAATTTAAATGTTAAAGCTACATGTGAGAGCTTAAGGGCTAAAAATGGACTGGTATGTGGATGAATAAGGTGATTGTAGAGCTAGCTGGTATGGGTAAGATGAGGCATTGTTCACAGCAGGATAGTATGAAGAGTAACCTTGGGGTGGATAGGATTGATATTTCCTGAATTGTTGCCTATCAAAGCTCACAGCTTGAGCTTCAATATCTTTTTTCTTTGGGGTTCTTTTAGTGGATGCCTCTCTTTCTTCTAACTTATCATTCTTGATGACACTCTTAATAATTTTTCTTGAAATTATCATGTTGGTAAAATTCTTGGTTGCATTCCCTATCATTTTTTCATAATAGAGAGATTTCATAGTGTTGATAAATAGCACTATGATTTTTTTCAGTTAGAAGAGGTTGCATTTGAGAAGCTACATCCTTCCACCTTTAGGCGTATTTCTTGAAAGACTCATTTACCTTTTTTTTCAGGTTCTGTAAAGACAAACGATCATGAGCCAAATCTATGATATGTCAATATTGATTGATAAAGTCATGGGCCATATCACTCCAAGAATAGATGAGAGCTCTGTCTAGCTGAACATACTACCTAGCTGCAGAACCCATAAGGTTATCTTGAAAAACATGCATTAATAGTTTCTTATTATGGGCATGGGCTACCATCTTCCGACAGCACATAGTGATATAAGTCTTTGGGCACTTCGTACCATCATATTTCTTAAATTTTGTTGCTTTGAACTTTGGTGAAATAACTACATCTGAAACTAAGCATAGCCCAGCAGCATTGACAGAACCATAAAACCTAATTCCTTATACAGCCTGTAATCTTTGTTCTAACATACTAATCTTCGAATCTTCCTGAGATTCCACCACCTTTGTCTTTTCTTTCTCTTTTTCTTTCAAGTCATCCAAATCAGGTACTTGGATTGGTTCTACTACCTTTTCAGTAAAGACTGGATTTGTATAGCTATGGTAATGCCCTGGGTTCGAAGCTGATGGCATTCTAAGATATACAGGATATGTGAACTACTATGGTGGTATATCCTGTGTGGACTGAGGTTGTTGTGGACTAAAACTGAGAGGATATAGAATATCGACCACTTTTTGTGATGGAAGACCCTGTTAGCTTGTGTTTTTTTTTTTCTATCTATTTTTTTTGTTTAACTTATTAAGAGCATCAAAAATCTTACTCAACTCATTCTCAATCTTTTTTTATGTTTTTTTTAGTTTTTTAAATTGATGAGAGTTTTTTTACTCTATTTGTTTGGCTCTGGCTCTTGTGTTATATCAATGGGTGGGGTTCTTGCTAGATAGAGCTATCTTTGAACTTAAATATCATATCTTAAAATTAGCAAGTTTATATGACTATCTTATGGTTACTGTATTAAATGTATTGAATGAGAATGCAATGAATGAAAATGCATGCATGAAGAAAACATTTACCTTAAGATAGTGTTCAACCAAAAGATTTCATTTATTCCAAAGAACTTTCATTTATAGAGAATTTATCATCCTAGAGTTACAACCATAAAATCATTTGATCTACTCATACTGGCTTTGACTTCTTTGATAAAGTTTAAGAGACGTTGTCCATGTTCAAACTTGGTATGATAACTCTATATGCTCTTTAACTAATGCAGCAATGTAGTTTTCTTGTTCATTCAACCTTTGTCTCAACCTACTTAAATAGCTGTTCAACATATATTTTTTATTTGTACTTGGGTACTTTCTTCCTTTAATTCAACATATTCTTGCTTCAATCGCTCATTCTCTTCAGTCAGCTCAACAATTGTTATCTCATTGGCCTTTACCTCACACATAACCTTTTATGTTCTTGGTGCAGCTCCGTTAGGTCCTTAATAGCTGTATCATGTTCTCTAACGATCTTGTAAACTTTAGCTTCATGTTTTCAGCTCTATCTTTCCACTGATCTTTCTCCTCTTGAAGCTTCGAATCTCTTATTTTAGCATATCTTTTTCGACCTCGAATTCTTTCCTTGCAAGTTTTAATTCTGATGGTATCTCTTAAGCTTTCTTTTTGTTGGTGGTTGAAAGCTTTAATAAGTGAATACCATTTTCTGTATCTGTCTTGCTCTCCAAACCAAGTATCCCTGAGTGACCTTATTAGTGAACAGTCTAAGACTCATTCTATGAGGGTTTTTCCATGCTTTAATCACCTCATTCATCCTCTGAAATACTTTTGGCTCACTGTAAGAAAAATCTGATTGATGAAGCTTATGCGTAATGGGAATGAACTGTTCTACCCTAAAATGCCTTATCACTAGAAGTGACGCATAACTTGTTGCTCTCCATAAACCTAGAAGTGGGACCACAGTGTTATCTCCACACTAATATAGCATAGGTTCACGATTCATCCACGAGACCGACCATCTTACTTCAGCACTTGTCAATTTTTGTAAGAAAGCTACCCACTCTTTTTTAAACTTTTGTTTTGACCACCCATTTTCGTAAAATTCTCTGATCGAAGCTCAATTAAGGACATAAAGCTTCGAGAAAGCACATTTTCTCCACTCAAAGTGGCTTTTCATCCATAAGTATAATAACTGAATGCAGCCTATAAGACATCCTCCGTTTTGGTGATAGTAACTTAAATATCTAACAGTCTCTATTAATATTACCATTGAAAGGTTATAGCTATTGATCACACTTTCAAAAAAGTCAATTATTACTATTTCAATATAACCCAAAACCTTTGAAAATATCATCATTCCATATATGGCTAAGGCAAATATGTCTAACCCTCGTTCTTCACTGGCATGTTGCACTAAAAAATCATGAAAAAACTTTCAAGGTAGGCAAACTTGTTCTTGTTTCTTCTTTATATGAGAATTCACAATCTCTTTGTCTATCCCTATGAGATGGGCCAAATCCTTACGAAATCTTGACTTGTGTTTTTGGACATATATCTTGTCAAGAGCCTTGAGGTGCGGCCCAAAAAAAGTCGAATATTTTTCGATGGTTGGCGTCATATCAACTTCATTGAAGATAAAATACTTGTATGTAGGATCTCAAAATTACACTGCAGCTCTAATTAGTTGATTGTCAATATTTACTATAAAAAAGTGTGCTATATGCCTATGTTTTTGGCAAAACACCTCTTACCTTGATGGACTCATCTTTTTCTATATATCAACCAAATCTTCTAGATTATTTTGTTTGAGAAAGATAGATTGAAACAAGGTAGAAGCATATCTGATTGGTAAACAATATCCATTTTTAGTTGAATCTTTTCTGACGGGACTTTTACTTCATTTGGTGACTCACAAGGAGCTAATACAGATGAAGAGCAAACTAGTCGTTTTGTGAAGTTCATGAAAACTCGTTGTTGAAGACTGTCTTTCAGGTAAATATTTTTTATGTAACTTTATGATATGAGTATGGATCATGCAAACATGAATAAAAGAAAAGATTAGTACATCAAATAAAGAGAAATAAACAAATAAATAACTAAATAAATTAAAATGTCACACACAATAAGAAAAATGAATCATATGCTTTTGGTCAATTCTAAAAGAAAGAAGATGGCTATATCTATAGGTTAGGCACTTCTAAGGTTTACTATATGTGGTTTGAGGTTAAAGTCTAAAGGTTCCCAAATTGCTCCTTACATCATTGTCTATTACAGACTAGTAAGCACCCTAATCCTCACCCATTACAGGCTACAAGCGAAAAAAATTCAATTTAAGTGGGAATATTTCGTTAGCCACTGCAGAGGCATTAAAACCTCACGAAAGCAATAGGTACTTTACTCATTCCTAGAGGGACAGAGCTCGAGTATAGAGCTCATGTTATGCACATACATATGAATGACATAATTAACAAAGTAAATAAATATGAATGAATAAAAAATCTATACAAA
Organism: Durio zibethinus; assembly: GCF_002303985.1. The sequence goes on from NW_019168270.1 coordinate 25,243,831, forward strand.
ACGTTCAATTTTATTAGGCTTTTGGATAACACGAATTCATTTGCTGGCTTGACTCTCGAAATTCTTCAGTGGAGTCGTCAAACTGTCATAACATCTAGATCTAAGGACCTATCGCTCGACATTGATTTAGGGAGTCGTCACAAATATTTTTTGTTTTGGTGCGATTGGTCACCATAGAAATCTATCCTTTCAAGGAACACCTAAGCTTAAGGATCCCTAAAAGAATAGGTTCGGGTCTATTAACCAGAACAGGATTCGAAAGTTCGGTTACGAGTGAGAAAGGTTATAGCACCCTCACATCGCCCATCGAAAGATGGTACCAACTTAATTTCATGTTATCCAATAAGCTTTAAAAATTTTACCAAGTAATTAACTATTAAAAATTATTCTTAATTGACTCCAATACTTTTGGTAAAAAATTAAAAAAAATCCCTTCACCTCAAGAGTATGCAAGAAAACTACTGTTTCACTTGCAGATAGTCTATCGTCAGATTATTTAACATAAAAATTTTAAGAAAAGAAAGGAAAATAAATAAAAATTCAACTTTAGATATAAATCCTTTTCTTTTAAAAAAAATGCATTGCTTTTGTACAAGAAAAATTGATAATTTTAATTTTTTCTTAAAGCATTTGGAAGTTTTTATTTTAAGAAAAATTGATACTTTCAATTTTTCCTTAAAATATTTTTCTTGATAATTTTTATTTTTAAGAAAAATTGGTACTTTCAACTTTTTCTCAAAATGTTCTTTTTTTAAAATTTAATTTCAAGAAAAATTGATACTTTCAACTTTTTCTCAAAATACTTTTTTCTTGAAATTTTATCTTTAAGAAAAATTGATAATTTCAACTTTTCCTCAAAAATTTTTTTTTGAAAATTTTATTTAAAAAAAAATTGATACTTTCAACTTTTTCTCAAAATACTTTTTTTCTTGAAATTTTATTTTTAAGAAAAATTGATACATTCAACTTTTTCTCAAAAATATATTTTTTTGAAATTTTATTTTAAAAGAAAATTGATACTTTCAATTTTTTCTCAAAAATAGTTTTTTAGAAATTTTATTTTAAAAATTTTATTTTAAGAAAAATTGATACTTTCAACTTTTTCCTTAAAATATATTTTTTAAACCTTTTTATTTTCAAGGGAAATTGATACTTTCAACTTTCTCCAAAAATATTTTTTAAATTTTATTTTCAAGAAAAATTGATACTTTCAAAATTTTCCTTAAAAATATTTTTTTGAGAATTTTATTTTAGGAAAATCATTGAAAAAAAAGAAAAATAAAATAAAATAAAAATAAAAAAAATTAAGGAATACCAAATAATTCTAATTTAAAAAATAATAATAAATAAGTAATAAATAAATAAAAACCCTTAAGGGGGCTCGGCTTAGTGGTTGGGATTCGGCTCAGCTTCAGGAAGAGAAAACGGCTCAAAAAAACGGCTTAGAAGTGCACTGCTCGGCTTGGCTTTAGGGGTTGGTTGGCACCGGGTCAGATGCGAGTCAAAAGCGGGTTAGCGCTCGGGTCGGGTCGGATCTTGGCAAAACACGCGGATCTTGGGTTTATTAACACCCAAAACAACGTCATTTTCTGAAGGTATATAAGGCTGAAACCGATTCTCTCTTCATATTTCCCTTTCCCTTTCTCTCTCTTCCCTTCTTTTTTCTCCTCTTCTCTCAACCCGCGAAGAACACTGGTGGAATTCTCACCTGTTTTTGGGTTTTTCTGTCGAAAACTAAGTTTTTCGTTGGAAAAGTCACCGAAAAACTTGAATTTCACCGAAAAATTGCTCGGAATTTAAAAATTCCAAAAATTTTTCGGGAAAAAAAAATTACCAAAAAATCTTAAAACACTTCAGAACTTTCTAAACACCTTTTTTTGCGTTTCTTTTCTCTCTGTGTGTTTTCGGTGTATCTTTTCTATGTATTCCAGCATCTATTTATAGGGATTGATCAAAAGAGTTTCTGATCAATCTCAATTCCCTATAAGATTGTGGGATTATGATTCAATCTTTGAATCCAATCCAAACTCTACCAACCCTAAGATTCACGATAAAAAAAGTTTCTTCTAAAACAAAAATCATATATAAAATCAATAATAATTAAAATGAGATTTAGAACAGATAAACCAAAAGAAAAAAAATAATAATAAAGATTAAAATTGAAAATAGGCCCATCCTACTCATTTGGATCAAACACAATTGATCCGGACCTAAATCAAATTGAGTGTCTATAATATTTATTATTATTAAATAATAATAATAATAATAATAATAATAATAATAATAAGGAACCAGTTCGGGTTCAAGTTCAATTACGTCATGCTGATCGAAGACAAAAATTCAACCTATCAAGTTTATACCTGATTCTGGTGTATAAATTTTGTTCTCCCGGCTCTCAGAATAAATGAATTATTATTTTTATAAGGAATTAATTAAGGATATAAGGATTGACCTGGGATATATAGACTACTCAAGAGCCTGTTATAGGTTCCAACACCGACAGCTGCTGCAAGATACCATGCAGCATGAAGGAAAGGGATCCTAGGCAACACATCATCTGCAAATGAAAAGAACACTTCCCAACAATGATGACATCTTATGTACGTTTTGAGACATCCTTAATTCTGGATCTTTTATTGCTCTTTTCGCTAATGCTACCAGCTGGAGTGGATGAATGACAACGAAAAGTTTTTCAGATTAAGAACAGCTTGAGCCTAGAATGTAAGTTAAGCATGTGTATTGTTAAGCTGGAGCAATGATTGGGCAATCACAGATTAATTAGCCAACAATAACATGACACTGAATGGTACATGGAACTGTTATCCACATGAATTTAGTCCACTGAAAACCACAATGCTGAAATTAAAATTTGGATAATAAACCTCTGAGCTTAATTTAATTCCATCAGAGAGGTTAATAAAATTAACTGCAACAGGATAAAGATAATCGAAACCGTGTAGCTCTTTTGACCCCAACGAGTGATAGCAACAAGTTATAATTGAAAAAATAATAGGAGCCCCAGGTTGTTCCCTAGGACATGACCAGCTAGTTAATTACCTCCATCATTCCAGTGTGAACAGCTGAAACCATCAGAGGCTGGACAGGTAGAAGTAAAGCAGAAGCTGCCATCAGTAACTTTGGGTTCTCATTCCTAAGAGCTCTTAATACACTGCAAAAAGAATTTTTGGATTTTTGGATTCTATCCGGCACATTCTTTTTTTTTGATCGATCTAAACAAATTTATTTAAGCTTGATTTAAGGAATTCAGTCCAAATAATCTTATCTACGTCTAATTTAAAAAATTCATGAAAAATTATTTTTTTATAATTTCTCAACGAAATTGAATTTATATCATAAAAAGATGAGTTTTTTTTATCATTTGAACTAATTTTAATTATTTATTGATATTTGATATCTGATTGAGTAATTTAAAAAAAGTAGAATTGTAAAAGTAGTAATTTTTTTTCTTACTCTTTATTTTCCACTAAATGTTAGAAAGAGGGGCTTATTTTTTTTCAAAGAAAAAAAATTTAGGGGGTAAATAAGTTGGTTTACTTTCAAGTTAAGAGCAGATGTTGAGAATTACCTCTCTCGAGATATAACAAAAGGACAAATCATTGAATGAGGGCTTAACCCAAAATAATTTACGTTCAAAGTGAGGTGCTGACAACTGAATCCAAATTTATGATTTATAAGAAGGATAAAACTTAAAAGAATATCTGGCAATGGGCCAATGGCCTTGTGATATTCTTTGATGATGAGATGGGCTGACAAAGAAAGTTGATAGGCCGAAACTTGAGCTTTGTAAAAAGAGGGACACCCAAGTAATGAAATTGAGAGAGATCATAGTTTGAACCATGCCTTGGCCCATTAACAAAGCTTGTTAATAGCCTAAGAGGCAAAAACTTTTAACCCAATATTGGGCCTGATTTCCTCAGCCTTTGATTCATTGCCCAACACTTTATCGTTCTTTTTATTTTATAAAAGTAGAGTTCGTTTTCATATATTAAGAATATAATTTTTTAATTTCAGAAATAAAATTAAAAATTTGATATATCTCTCATTCTTTTATATATTTTAAATTTTATGTGTTATTTTATTAATCCTACTCGTAAAATCTAAAAATTTTTGAATTAATTTCTCATTAAAGTAACAAAGAAAAAAACACATAGAAAAAGAATTAACCAAAAAGTTGAATATAGTGTAATTGATTTTCCTCATTCACATCTGCCTCAAGGATAAGACAACTGCTTTGAGGTCTCAACTCTCAAGTTTAAGTTTCCTTTCACTTAGGTTTTTTTTTTTTTTTTATTCAATTTTATGTTGAATTTTCTCCTTTATATATGCTAAATGGTTTATTTATTTGTTTAGTTATTATTATTTTTTTCAAATGTAAAATATGTACTAAGATTTTTTGTTATATTTGTAATGTTTACTTTTTCATATACACACGTGTATATTATTTAATTTTTTAATATGTTTTTAAATAAAAATTTTGAATATATAAATGTTAATGTTTCTGAAACATAAAGTATATAATATAAATAATTAATTTTATAATTTTAATTTAGAAGTAATTTAGTATTAGTTGAATTGAAAATTTTATCAACTATTTATAACAATATATATAGGATTCATATCACATATAATTCTCTTTATTACAATATTACAATTAACTAATCACGATAAAAAATTATGTAAAAAGTTCATTGCTTAAAAATGTGAATTTTACATAATATTTTATGAATTCCACACAATATTGAATTATAATTAATTAATTATATTACAATAATTGTAGGTGATATAATACACATATAGTAGATGATAATTGATCATTTTATGATCATTTATTTTTTTGAACTTTCTTACTTTTAATTATCTATTATTAACTATTATTTGGTGTAATATTTGTTTAGTATTTTATAATTGACCTTAATTAATTAAGTCATTGTCCAACATTTGCAATTTTTTTTTCTTTTTTTTTGGTAAGGGAGTATTTGGAAATCCATTTTAAGTACTCTTTACATTTTTTCTTTTTCAGTGCTCAGCTCCCTGTCTAAGCTACATTTGGTACAACTGTACAAGTACTAATGATGATGGGGCATTTATAATTTCTATACATAGCCACAAAAAAGTCCTTCCATGGATCATGACTATTGCAAGAAATAATTGATTTCTTTCACATTTTCTAATGAAAAACATAAAGTAATATATATATATATATATATCTCTTTATATAGCTTTATATATTACTAAGTATGAAAAATATTGTGAAATTTGTATGGAAATAGATGAGATTATTAAGGTTCCTTGGATTGTTGCTTTTATTATTTATTTTTTTGCTGCCCCCACCTCCCCCCCCCAAAAAAAAGAGTATTCAAATATCAAAACAAACGATATTTACAATTTTAATGGAAAAAAAAAACATATATGATTTTACTTTGAGTTAATATTTGATATATAAATTCTATACATTATCAGTGAATAATAAGTAAATATCAACTTTCTAAACAAATATATAAAAAATTATATTTTTAAAAAACTTATTAATGAATTGGTATAATATAATTTATCTTATTAATGAGATAATATTATTCGATTTACGATAGTGTATAAAATTTATATACTAATAGTATATATATCAAATATAAATCCTTTTATTTTTATATAATTATTATGTTAAAGTGATGTTATCTCATATATATTAAATTTATTGTGATCTTATTTAAAATTAGACCTTCCATCCATTGACAATTAATTTTATATTGAATGCTTAACATGATATCATGTCAAATTTTATTCTATTGTTCTTGCCTATTAGTTTTGCCTGTTACCTCTCTCAAATTTATTATCGAAGCTTCTATTTCTCTTACAAATAATGTGACTTGTTAAAATAATATTATTTTATATCTATTAAATATTAAATTTTATGTGATTTTACATTCAAATTAAATCTCTTCGTCTATTATCAACGCTATGTATTTAACAAATTAGACAGAAAAAGGCATTAACCATTAACAATTGCAGATCATCATCGTCATGGATCATCTATCCATGTGCATGCTATTATCTATAATTGACGTAAACATGTGATCCGGCCAACTTTGACAGCATTGACTGATAAATATTGTTATCACATTTAGATTTCTATGACGAGGCAATCTATATTTATCTCACAGTTTTGTTGTGTATCGAATGTCAGTGATGATTACACGCATTTGTAATAACTGTATGAAGAGGACAGACACCTAGATACCTTATGGCATGTCAAAACAATAACAATCACCAGTCTAGCTAAGCTAGCTGTCCATTCGGGAGACATCCAATAAAATTCAAACATAAGATCTGAGCTTAGACAGAATGTAAAGAATCGATCAGGAGTAGGATTACCTGCTCTCTGTCTTAATTTTACCACTTCCTGAAACAATATTACTGCCCAATTCCCACGTAAGATTAAAATTCCGGATTGTTTAGAAACACAATTACTTACTCTAGCTCTTCTCCTAGAAAATTGCCAGCAAAATATCTTGTTTATTGGCAAATAAGCATGTGGCTTGGGGTTCATCACCCTCTCCCTTTCACTGGTGGAATACCTTTAGTGTTGGGTCCTAAATTATCTCATTAAAATTAAAATTTATTGCACTAAGAAAGAATGATATACACTCGAATATTTGATTCAATAATAAATTCATATATCTTTTATTAAAAATTGAATTTAAATTCTCATTTCTCTTAAAAAAAACACAGGATTGAATCTTAAATCCATATCCTCTTACCACCTAACTATGCCTACTAATATGTCTTATCAAATATTTGATGTGAATATTGCTTAAAAATTAATGTTAGTTTGTCTTATTGAAATGTTTTCCTAAGTTAAACATCAGTTGACATCTCTAAATATTAGATTTGAACTCAAATTTGATTTGTTCAGTTCGATTGTCTATCTAAAAATATAAAAAATTAAATTTATATTAAGATTAAAGAAAAAGTATTTTTATAAATACAATAATATCCATGGTCTAATTGAGTCTGGATATGAAGACTCCTTCCCTAAATCAACCTAAGTTCAGTCCCACATGCTATGACCATTCCATCATTGCTCTGTGTAGGCAATTAAAGAAGAAATGGAAATCAATTAAATTGGTTGACACTCACACAAGCTAGCAGCCTAGCAACAAGCAAGTAGCAAGTCAAACCATATGACTGAATAAAGAAAAGGGTGATACAAATTAAGAAATGGAGCACAAAAACACAAAGGGTTTTTCAGTCATCATAAGAAAGAAGAAAATTTTGACACAGATGAGATGGAAAAGAAAAAATGAAATCCATAAAACAACCTGCTGTGACAGGGCACTGGAAGTGGGTACTGGTACAATATTATTATAACACAAGAGGGTCAAGTTTTGTTTTACCAATGCTTTTGTATAAATTCATCCAACATCAATTTTTGAATATGTTCCCGCAGACAACGGCTATTAATACCGGACAGTCCCATAACACCCTCTCCCAGCAACATTGAGTGAAATTAAAGAAAAAAAAACACAAATAGAGTGCGAGAATGGCCTGATAGCAATGAAAATGTGAGCAGTGGAATGGTGGTGTGAGAGTAAAAGGTGCAAAGTCCAAAGATTTCAGAAGGGAATCAAGGGCCAAGATCACGTTACCAGACCCATAAGATAAGGAGCACCCAAAGTTAAAAGGTTTTTTTCTCTTCAATTTCCTCAAATTCTCATACTCAAAGAGAGTTAGCTAGTTATGGCTATTAGCTAACCAAGTTTCCACAGCTTTGGCCTTTGAGAGATTCAGAGAATTAACTCAAAACCCACTTCCATTTGCACTATATAGAGCAAATTAGGATATCCAAATTTAGCCTTTTATGGTCCTCTCTTTCAGAATCTAAAGCTCCCGAAGCAGTACTGTTTCCCAGGTTGGTTGCCACCACAATTGAACTCAGTGCAATGACAATTTTTAGAGGAGTCAAAACAAGAGGGGGCAGGTATAATGGTGGAGCTAGAGCTGCAGTTTTCTTCTTGTGGATTATCCTGATTTTTTCTCAGTTAGGTTTGCATTTTGCTGTTCATGAAGAAGCCAGTAGTGATCAGTCTTTTAGGTCTCCCTCAAGGAAAGCCCCGTTTTTCGACACTGCTTCCTTTCATGCTCCATCAAGCTCATTTCAGTTTGCTGGAAACGAAGATGATCCAGACACAGTATATGGAGATGATAAGAGGATAGTTCATACGGGTCCTAATCCTCTTCACAACTAGGAAGAAAACCGGTACTGGTACGGTATTTTTTTTCTTTGTACTGTGTAAGTTAATTACTACGTGTTTTTAATGCTAGAATTCAAGTAAGTAAATGACTGTAAGAACTTTTTTTCTGTTATTTTTTTCCGTTTTCTTTTTTGAATTATTACTGTGAATGAGAGCATTGGCTTTAGCCTTTTCAGTGATTGTTTAATGAGGGTTTATAGGGCAGTGTAGTGTAGCTTTAGCAAATGGTGAGGAGAGAATGAGAAAAGGAAGGCGGGGGAAAGGCTAGTGTTAATGCTCTCCTTTTGTGTGTGTTTTCTTCTTCTGTACCTTCTGTGTTAATGTAAGATTCATTTGTCTTTTGAATTAAATTTGTGCAGTTACTTTCAGTCATCAACTTTGCTTTGTTCAGCAACTGTTGTGCCAGCCCATAATGAAGCAGTTTTCCCCGTCCCCCACCCCTTCTTAACTTCTTTTTCTTCATTTCTGTCACCGGCTTGGGGGGCTTGAAATTTGCCAAACCTTCCCCAAAATCAAACTAATAGACAGGCATGCAGCATGCTCAACCATTCAATGACATGAGAAATTTTGCTTTAAGTGGATCATTTAATCTTAATAGTACATATGAAAACAGGGGCAAACCGAAACCAACCATTTTTCTTACTCTGCTAACCAATATTAACTCACCAAAAAGGAAAAGCTAAAAGTTGAGACATGTTGAAGCCGAGGCATTTTGACATTGAAAATACTATTTACGTCAATCTTACTCTAAAGAGAAATCTAATTTTTTACGTTAAGGATGGATATTAAATTTTGATATAAAGATAAAGATGAATATGATTTTAAATTTTTTATAAGTATAGGATAAATAATATAATATCCACTCTATATCTATACTCTCTATATTTATATATTTAATAAAATTAATTTTTATTTAATAATATAACTTTTATTTTTTATTAATTTGAACTAATATATTTATATTTAAAAATATATATTTATTTACAAAAAAAATTACAAAAATATACAAGACAAAACTTTAAAAATTAAAAAATATATTTTTTATTTTTTTAAAACAAGTTTCTAGTATAGAAAGTATCAATATTTATTAAATACCTAATGAGATGAAGATGATAATGAATTTAAAATACCTATTAGATATAAACACGAAAATTGATATAATATAAATAACTAAAGATGAAAAAAGCTACACACGTTTCATACTCTACCAGTTAACATTCTTAGAAAAAAATACTATTATTAGGGTTTTAGTTTGATAAACCAAACTGTAGCTTAGTCGAAATTTACTGTATAATGTGGGTTGTTGATATGATTCTGAATTATGGACGATTATCAATTAGCATATTCTGTAACATGAAGAATGAGAGTGACAGGGGATGATCTGACGGTTACTAGTCAGGCCACGTATCTCGTTAGAGAAACGTCTCAGGCCCAGGGAGATGTGGGAGTTGGAACTTCCTATAGCTGGGCACTTTAAAGGGGTTGCTGGAAACTCTTTTTGATTGATTATTCCCAGAAGTCCCGGTCATCTGGTCTATTGACTTAAATGCACCGATTTTTCTCAAAGAGGACGCCTGTCTCGCTGGGCCAACACGCTTTCTCAAGACTTAGGACACTGCACCCTTCCAACATAATATTAATTGGTATAAATTATATGGTGTAATTTAACAATAGTACAGAAAAGACTTTTACATTCTAGTCATTTGAGCGCTCAATTCTCACGTTTGGGGAACTGCGTGCCCTGTGAGAAAGTCCTTCGTGCCCTTAGAGGAACCCCAAATCAATATAGTCTTTCTCATTAATTAATTTGTTTCAATGTCGCCTATGGTCAAGGCAGTGTTCAAGCTCTCAAGGGAAAGAGATCGGAGATCTATAAACAAGTCATAGAAACTTCCTTGGAATCAGATTTGTTATCTAAACCCATAATATATATATAAAAAAAACCCCTTTTAGAAATATTGGCAGGAGAGAGAGAGAGAAAGATCTTTCTTCTCTGATTAATGTATTAAGTTTTGATAAGTTCAAAAGATTCTGTGGGAAGTATGAGAAGAAGCAGACATGAAGTCAAGCTATTAGTTTCTGCAAGGAAAAGTATAGCATTCCCCATGAAATGAATGTTTGCTTGGGGAGCCATTATAGAGGGAGTTAAAGAAGGCTTGATGAGAGTGCAACTACCTCATCTCTGTCTTTGTCAACTTCCATAAAACCCCATGTTTATTGCTTCCACCCACCCCACTCCCTTGCTCTTGTTGATTGCTAAGCTTGCATTTTTTTTCCCCAATTTTCTAAATTTTCGGCACCCAAAATCTAGTTTGCATTGCTATCACCATTAATTAATTTATAACCAATATAGAAACCATGACTAATAAAAGGAGGTCCCACTCCCACAAGATTTGCCTATACTTAGCTGGAATGCTAAATTTATCAAAATATCAACCACCCAAAGACCTTGAATTAATGTTAAATCAATGTAGGTCGTATTCATGCTGCTCCTTGACGTATTACAATGGAGTGGTGTGGTTGACTTTTTTTTTTCATGATTCTTTTCAAAGGTGTATTTTAACTGATCAGCTTTTCCTTTAAAAATCTAAGTTATTGATGAGAATGTTCCCATTTCCATTGTTCATAGAGCATGGTGAGTTATAATATTGTTCGAATTGTTTTCTTTTTCTTTTCAAAAGACTACCTGAATTTATCGTAACCCTAGAGACTGAGTTGGGCGCAGTAGGCACTCCTAGTCCTAGATCTGCTTTTACGTAGCCGAAATATAAATAGGTCAATCGGCAACTCTATATTAACCACTGCACTTTCAAACAAAACATATTATATACAGAACAAAAACATGGCTGCAAAGTCCTTAGGAACTAATATTATAATCCCAGACAGATGAATTCAGCTAGTTCACCAAAAACTTTGTATCTTATTCAATGTCTCTCGATCACATGCAGCTTTTTAATGTCAGAAAACAAGCAGGTTTTGCACTTTGGACTGAAAAACGCCATAAACATGAAGCATTGGAAGACTTCACAATGAGAACAAAAACTGGCGCATACATACATACAAAACGGAAACAAAGAAGGGTGTTTAATAATCACAGACAGAACAGATTTATATGACTGTGCTTGTCTAAGGACATCGCTGTTAGGATCTTCATGTAGTGTGACTGAAACGATATGCATTTATAACCAGAGAAGTGGATGATGTTTCTCTTTTTGCAAAGCGTAGCTCTCACTTTTTACAAATATGTAAATTAAGGTCTTTGGTTAATTAATCAGAGCTTTTCTTTAACTATGAAATCCTTCATGGCAACCTCAATTCAAATATAACACTTTATGCTGTCTTCGTTATTCATGGTCTAGCAAATAAAAAATGTCGAGTTCATGTTTAGAAAAACATTAAAGCACAAAAATAATAGGGATAAAGTCTAAATTTATCACTTTAATTGAGTGATGGACGAATTTGCAGTTTATTTTTCGATGGGTACAATTTTACCATAATAATTTGAATTTGGTTCTGAAATAGTAAAAAAAAAATAAAAATAGGGGTGTTCACAATCTAACCAATCATGCGAGACTGACTCAACTCGGTTCAAAACCTAAACATGATTCTAAGTTCTGGTTTTAAAATATTTTATTAATTAAAATTTAATTTTAAAATATTAAAATATTTTTAATATTTCTATAATAAACATAACTTAAAAGAGCGGATTAGCTTAGGCTTGAATTTTAGAAGTGTCAATTAGGTTCAGTTTAGCTAGTGATCTTGTCATAAAGACACCTTTAGTCAAACGTTAATAATAGTAATAAAATTTAATGAGTAAATAAAAATAAATATCCATAAAATATTCTAATTTTTAATATTTTTCGCTAAATTAAAAAGTACAATGATAAAATTATACACGTTGAAAGATAAATGATAAATTTGATGAATCACTTTAAAATAGAGTGATAAATTTAAATTTATTCCAAAATAATATAGTAAAATAAGAAGGGTTTTAAGTAAATTTATAACAGATAGACTAGATAGAACATGTTAATGGTAATTCCAGTAAAGCCACTGATCAGTATAATAACTTCAACCATTACAAATTGGAGATGCAGCATGGTTCCCGGGATTCTCTTCTCCCAATCCCATGACCCATGAAATAATAGTAGTACTTTGACAATCCACGTAAGGACGAACAAAAGATTAGGGGACACTATTCTTAAGTCAAAAGGTGATATAGGGGCTTGTGCATTAGTTAAAAAAAAAATCAGTTACGACTTTGACACCTCCCTGCATCAGTGTATGCTTCAGCTCCTTTATTGCTTTGCCAGAACAACTTAGAGCCAACCACTCGACTGACATTGTGCCAGGATGATTTCTTCCTCCTTGACAGTTTTCCCTCCAGGTGAATGCTTAAAGAATAAGCAGATCAAACACAAATTAAGGCATTAAACACAAACGGTAGCTAATAGCATTACCATTAATTCATTGATCTGAATCTATTTACTGAAAATGAATGAAAAGGAATCTGTGCCATGCGCCTAGTTATATATTGCTTGAAGCCTTGAACCCAAGTCAACAGTTCTTAGCCCCTAAAATAGGGATTTATGGATTATAGCCAAGTTGATTTTCGACTTCATCAGCAACTCCAGGAAGGATTTGCTAAAAAAATGATGAAAAACATCCCTACCTGTGATAATGGGGTTCTAGTTTGACAAATCAATGTCTTCTATGAAATTCAAATTTGGATTCTTTTATGTTGTGTCAGAAAAATGACAGCCGAAGACAATAAGTTCAGTGGGCCTAATTAGCATTTACATTCTCCAATTGCTAGCAGTGTTTTAATGTTGGAACTTGGAACCATGCATGAACACTTGATGGCTTTGAAACACTACTTGTGGATCAGATCCAAAGCATGTATACCAAACCAAACCAAGCACAAATGCAAAACTATGGATGATAAAGGCCCGGAAGGGAGGAATAAGCTAAGAAAAATCGTCCTACAGTTATGAACATATGCCGGTTTTATTCGAGACTGTAAGATGCTGGAAGAAAATGGTGATGTGTAGCTGGGGGGATAATAAAGGGGGAGTGGAGTCAGGTAATTCCCGAGAAGAAAATGGCTAGAGATTAATTACAGAATACTGACTGCCTTTTTTGTTTACACGTTCAGGGTACACCTTGCTATTAGTTTGTATTTAATCTCTTTTTTTGACGATTGATTTAAGGGCATACTCCTCTATATCGACTAAATTTACTCTCATAATGCTCCCAACTTCCTCCTCAACATAATTCTATCTCTCCTACTAGATACACTAAGGGTCCACTCCCAGATTTGGTAATGAATTTACCCTCGCTTTGCCAGCTTGACCCTTGAGAATTTGGGGCAGTGAATATCAATGAATATGGAACTGGGGGTTTGATTTTGGTATCAAAGGACCACTTCGGATACTGATACAAATTAAATTGAAAGCTCTAGAATTTTTCAATCCAATGAAGATTATTATTTATTTATTTTTGGATATAAAAATGTGTTTGTTTTTTAGATTTATGTATACATTTTCTAATTGTTGGATCTCACAAGATTTATGACTGAGATTAAAGCTTTTATCAATTCGTCTTCTTCTCTTTCTAGCTTCTCATAATATTACGTGATAATTTTTAAATGACATGTCATATCTACATTTGTCATTAGGAGTAGAAATGATCTATTAGCACGTATTAGTTCTTTAGTTAGAAAGAAACAACAAACAACTGAACATGAATATGCCAAGAGCTCACCAAGCTTGATGGAAACATGAAGATCACAAGAATTCGCTAAACTTTCATTTGGAATTTGACATTTTCCGTCTCAATTCGGCAAAATTGTTAATCCCATTTGAGGAAGGCCTTTGAATCTTTGAACCCCGTTGGGCAAGCGGTTAGTTTTGGTGAAAATGACGCCACTGGATGACAATTAATTGTCAAATATCCGATCCATGGGCATGGAAGAATCTCTCTCCTTTTATATGTACATGGGTGTAAATTATTGCCATTGAGCAACTCTATATCTCCGATTCTTTTCTAGTTTCTGGTTCGTACATTAGCAGACAAAAAAAAAGGATCAGATTGCAAAAATTTAGGTCCAAACGGGGATGAAGTCCTCTGCTGATAAGGCCTACGATATTTTCAAGCGCAAAATGTACCTCATGCCCAAGATCTGCACTGAACTGATAAAAGACGTAAAAATTGCTAAGGGTGACTGGGAGACAGTGGGTTCAGTCAGGCAATGGAAATATGTTGCTGGTAAACGAATACTAAGTCCCTAGCTAGCTACTATATACATATATAAATATATATGTATGTAAGTATGTATGTATGTATATTCATTCTGGATGTTATAGACATGTTTGTTAGTTTGATTAATTATAATCTGCTATTTGAAACAACTGAACAATAAATGCCTAACCGATGATCTTGGGCTCGACTGCTCTTCTTCCAGGGATTTCTGAGAGTTGCTCGGAGATCATAGAGGCTATTGATGATCGAAACAAGTCAATCACTTTTAACGCATTGGACGGTGATATGATAAAATATTATAAGACTATCAAAGCCACTGTTAGTGTGACGGTTAATGGTAAGGGAAGCTTGGTGAAATGGACTTTGATATACGAAAAGCAAAACCAGAACATCCCCGATCCTGAGAAAGACTTGGAGTTTGCCTCCAGTATCACCAAGTCTCTGGATGCTTACCTTCTCAAGAATTAGGAGAAGATGTAAAGAAAAACAGCTCTGCCTACCCTAGCTTTTAAATGTAATTTCTATGTATGTTGTCAGTTAAAATTCTGCATCATATATATGTAGCCATTGCTGATGAAATTTCCACTAAATAATTCCTCGAAAGAGTAAAAATATTCTCTTTTCATCTTTTAAAGTTTATATTCAACATTGGCATAGTTTCAGAATGATATTTGGCAATTACACCATAATTCACCAGACTACTGAAATGATACCCAAATATCATCGGCCTCATATTTCATTTTTTAAGATTCAAACCTAAAATCTCTAGAAAGAAATTGTGAATTTTAACGGTTAAGGTGTCTCTAAGAGGCCAAAGCTTGATAATTCTTTTTTGGACAAAACTTATACGATATTTTTTATGTAAAGTTTGTGAAGTTTTTTTTTTAAAATTATTTAATAAAAATTTAAATTGATAAATTGATAAAATTCAATATGAACATTAAAAAAATTAAAAATATAATTTATAATTTAAATTTAATTGATATTTATTTAATTGTAATTTTGTGAAAATTTTTACAAAAGTATCTAAAATTTTATTAAATTTTTTTCAAAATTTTCACATTTGATCTATATAACAATACCTTTTAATCTATCTATTTTAATTTTTAATTATAACTTTTATTTATAATTATTATTAAAAAATTTCATAAATTTCATTTAAAAAACTTTATTTAAAGGTTTTCCACAGTATATATATGAATATATATATATATATATATATATATAAAGAAGTAGCAATAACTTAGAAGCCGAGATTTAGTTTAATTGTTTAATGCGGTCAACCTCAATAGGAGTTATCCAACATATTTGTGGTTCAAAATCCAACATTTGCAATCTTTCTCTTATCATCATGCTACGAATTCAGTTGTATCAAAAAATAGCAATAACCACTAATAAAGTGTAGATTAAAATATAAATCTGATCATGTATTTAACATTCAAATTTCGAGACACGGGCAAATCCACATGTTTAGATAGTGTGTTTATGGATAATCTCAAAAATTAAAAAAAAAAATTTATGGCGTCCAAGAAAAAAATATTTCCTGTACACCTTTTTTATTGAAAAAATTAATAAATTTATCAGTAATTTTTATATATATCATAAGTAGACCCAAAAAAAAAATTTAGATCCATCATTGTCAAGACAAAGATAATACCTGCTTCAATTTTAAAATTTTAATACCTAACTGAATGCATATTTTATTTTATATTATGTTGATAGTTTAGAATGTAGTGTATCTTACATTTAGTAAAAAGATTTAATTATTGATAAATAAAATTAATTTTGTATTAATTTTATTCATATTTTAAATAATTATGTATGAATAAAAATAATTATAATAAAATAAATTGTCATAACTATTTAAATATAAATATATTATTATTCATAAAAGTTATGATTATACAGAATGTCATAATTATTTGAATCGTTTGAATAAAAATTTATATATGTTTATTCATTATAAATAAATATTTCAGTATAATTATTTTCACTATTTTTAATTGGAGATTTTGAGGCTTTGTTATATCCTAAAGGCATAATTACCTTTAAGCAAGTTTTTTTACACTTAAAAGCCAAAAATCTTTTTTATTATTTTTTCTCTTATTTATTTTTTCTAACAATTTAAAGGCTATTATGAGAAATTTATATTTCGTATGAGCAATATACAATGAAAAGAAATTAGCATGATTTGGAAGATCAATATAAAAGGAGGCTCAAGGTGTCAAAGAATTAATACTTTCATAGACCAAAATGTTAATTTTTATGAAGATCTACATTTCATATATGTATTTTATTTTTTGCATAATTGTTAGTAAGAAAATTGACTGAATGATATAAATATGTTAACAATTAATTTCATTTGTATGTAAAGTCAAAACACAATATGCAAAATATTGATTACATTGCATAAATTTATGCATATACTGAAATTGACTCTACAATTAGGTTTAATAAATTATATTATATCTATTTGAAAAATCATTACTTATAAAGACTGGGATAGAAAATAGCCTGAAAACATAAAAAAAGAAATACATGAATTGATCTACGATCAAAAGAATTATCACTTGTTATCAAGTAATGAATTAAATTAAATTTTAATGGAATGGCTGATTGTTTAATTGTCATATTTTAATTATATATAGAACAAACAAATTGTCTCATGGTTTTTATGAAAACAATTGAAAATGGGTAAAGAAATTTACCATAAAAAATTATATGTAAGTGGAGAATATATGTAGAAAATAAGATTTGATTGCAAGATTAATTTTATTTTTAAATCACGGCACTAAATTGAAATAATAAGTTGAGTCAAACTATTTGTATGATTCTATCTTTGTTGGTCGTTTATAAATCAAAGGTTAATATTTTTTTAAAATTTATTATTGGTTCAAATTTGACTAGTGTTCAATTTTCATGAAAACCAATTAAAATTAAATTGATGTATGTGAATAATTTTTATTAAGATATAGTGTTTCATAGATTAATTGAATACATTAAGTATATATATATATCTATGGCATCCCTATATTTTGTAAATTTTATGTTAGTATCACTAAGTAAAATTTGGCCAACAATTTGGGCTAATTAGATGATTGATTAAAAGAAAAGGCATGTCATTAAAAATATTGAAGCATTTGTTGATTACTAGCATTTTGAATTATGCTTATCAATGTCTAAATTAGCCATATTTATAAATTAGAAAAGAACATGAAAACTCAATAATCCAAAGGCACTAGTACATGCATGTATCTAATTTCATTTTTTGATGGCATGAAGAATATTGGTACAGTTTACCATATATTACGAAAATGAAATGAATGGGATGAAATTTTTTTTCTTATACGTTAAGAAAGATATGGATTATGGAGATAGAATACCATCATCCAATTAATATATTATTGGTTAAAAATAATGAAGATATTTTTACTTTTTGTACTTGAAAAAATGATTTTTATAGGTTGTTTAAATGAAAAGTGCACAAGTTTTCAAAGTTTTCAATAGTTTCACGAATTGGCAAGGAAGTGGCTGGTTATATACCATATTAACATATGGGCTTAAATAATAATATTAGTTTGTGAAAGTCGTAAGCCTTAGAGTTAGCCAATTAATGATTTAACTAATGCAAATTCATCACAAATACATAATATATGAGTAGAACTCATATTATAATTATTGTTTATGCTATTTTATGAAAATAATTCTTTGGATTCATATTTCATGACTTGCATTGATATGATGATCTAAATATGAACATGTTAATCATAAAATGATTATAAAAGTATTTAAAATTGGAGTTAAATATACTATAAACTCTTATTGTACATAGGCATATTGATCATATGAGTAAAGTTTAAATTTATTATATATCCAAAAATGTTATAACCAATTAAAAGTGGTAAATAACAAAGTTATATAGGCTGCACAATGGGGGAGAAATAAAGTTCTCATAAAATTTTGAAATCAAGTTTAGATATTTTAATAGTCATAAATTTTGAATTGGCCATTGGGCAATTAATATATGCATTGAAAACTTATGATAACATTTGAGATAGTTGGTTTTCACTAAAACCATCACTATAAATGAGATAATTTCAATAATCAAATCTATATAATTTGTAGGTATGGTATAGATTATTATGGCTCGCTTAGAATAGCTATAAGTCAAAATTAATGCCACAATCTTGATCACGTTGTGATAATTTTTTCTTTTATATATAGTCTAGTTCATAAATTGTACAAAAAATTTATCATTTATGATTTTATATAGTGAAAATTTCAAAACATATTTACTTTGAAAGTCATGAGTGATTCAAAGATCTTGTAAATATAAAAAATTTTATAATAGCAAAAAGAATGCTATTTGATCCATTTGAGTAATGGAAATGGTTTTGTTTATGATAATAAAAATTATTAATAGTGTCCATAATAAAATAGATTCATATAAATATTTATGAATTGATATAAAAAATCTTAAAAGATATTATAGAAGCATGATTATATTTGAAATCTACTTATTAATGTAAATTTTTATATTGAGTTAAAATATAAAAGTTTTAGAACTTTTATAGAAATATTAAGATATTTACTACTTATTTTTCACTAAGGGTGGATTTAGAGGCTTTCTACTTAAAAAAAAAAAACCACCAAATATTGAAAGATAAATTAAATAGTAACTTGTTTAAGTATATATGATGTCTTGACAATTGAATAAGACATTCTTTAATAAAAAAAATGCATACTTACACATGGTGGGGATGATAAGAATAAAAAAAAAAATTGTCACCATAGTGTTGTAAGATTTAATATAATTTTATGAGCAAATTATACAAACGAATAAGTTTAGACACCTATTAAAGTAAAATCATAAAAATGTCTTTAATTTAAAGGACTAAAATGGCTTGGTTTATTCAATGAGTTTATACAATTGTATTAGAAGTATAATTGTATTAAAGATATACAAAAGTATAGAAATAGAATGGTAGAAATTTATGAGTATAAAGCTATAGCCACAACCAAAACCAAATATTTCTTAAAATGTTAAGAATGAAGTAACAATATCTAAAACATATAAATGATATGCAAAATAAAAATTTTGGACATATTAGCCTGATGTGATTATATTAGATATTCAATCTAAAGTGGGAGTAATTATCATAAAAGAAAATTGAATTTCAAAATATTTAGTTAGTAACAAAGTTAAATGGGTAAAAATAAGTTATTGTTATGTGTTTATTAAGTACTGATAAAATTTATTCAAATTTTAAAAATTAGTGCCATCCATTGCGTAGGGATGATGAGTTTTTATAATTTTAATAAAGTTTTAAATGTCTAAAGCAATAGAGATATAATAAAAATTGTAACTATATAAACATAAAAGTGGTGCCACTTCAATAAGAAGAATTAGAGTCTCTTTTGTAAATATTTATGAATAGGATAAGCACATGGTTATAATAGTGTTAAAAACGGTTATAAACCTCTGATAAAAAATAAATAAGTATTATGTGTGTTATATCTTCAATTCTAACACTAGGAGTTAAGGTTAATCTATAAACACCATCAATTTCGTTAGAATTCTAAGATATGCACATTAATTAAATGTTTAAATCAAGAGATACCTTCTTATATTCATAATATTTATTTGTGTAAAAAGATAAAGATTAAGTACCAAAATTCTAAACTAGTGAAAGATTGTTGGTAGTTTAGAATGCAGTGCATTTCATATTAGGTAGAAAGATTTAGTTATTGATAAATACAATTAATTTTTGTATTAATTTTATTCATATTTTAAATAATTATTTTTGAACAAAAATAATTATCATAAGATAAATTATTATAACTATTTGAATATAAATAAATTATTATTCATAAATATCATATTTATAAACAAAGTCATAATCATTTGAATAAAAATTTATGTTATTCGTTTATTATAAATAATTCTTTTAGTATAATTATTTTTATTATTTTTTATTAAAAAACTTAAAATTTTGTTGTGTCTTAAAAATATAATTACTTTTAAAAAAATATTTTTTATATTTCAAAATCAAAATTCTATTATTTCTCTTCTCTTATTTATTTTTTTAACGTATTATAATATCAATGTTTGGATTATAAATTTAGAAATTCGACTGTGCATACGAGCCTCAATTAAAAACGTGAATAAATTCGTGATCTCTCTATTACGTCACGGCCAATCATTGCATTCATTGTTCATTATTATATAACGTGGCTTAATCATATATCTCAAACTAAAATCGCACTAGATTTTGTATGATTAAATTATTTTGGCATGAGATCTTCGATCTTAACCACTCTGTACATGGCCCCATCACGTGTTTCGTTTTTTTTTTCTATTATAGTAAGCAACTCTCTTTACATTCAACATCTACTTTAACTTTATTTGGTTGTGTAATAGATCTATTTTTTTTTATTGAAATAGTCGAATTCAAATCTCCTTCTCAAAGGAAAAAAAAATTCTAACTCTCAACGAAATATTTTATGAAATATTTCCAGTTGGAATTTATCAATCAAATTTGTTTCAAAATTAAAAGTGTAGTGACAATTTCCCTCCAAAATTAAAAATATAATAGTAAAATTACACAACAATTGAAAAATTAATAAGAAATTTAGATCATATACATAAATAAAAATGTTAAATTTATACTTTACCTTTTGTTCTTTTTATGTATAATTTAAAAAGTTGTTTTATAATTTGAAATTTAATTCAATTTATTCACTTGCAATCATCCTTAAAAATTATAATTTATAATTTATAATTTTAATTTTAATACTTATAATTTTTTATTCTATTTTTAAATTAAGACCACCTTTGTAAAAAAAATTGTTTTACATGTTGATTTTTTTCTTGGACCTTAGGTCCTTAACGATGTTTGAAATGGAATCCTTGGTCAGTTTTGCTTTTACTTTGCTAGCTTGATGGATCTTGTAGGCATTTGGGTGATTAATTTCTTTGGTTTTTTTTTTATATAACATATATTAGATGTTAACGTCAAGAATTCAACATTGAAAGTCGAATGCTTGTTTTTGGAAGTAAGCGAAGTCGATCAATATGATATTCATGATTAGAGATGGCATCAGGTCAAGTTCGGGACGAGTTTTGCTCGTCCCGACCTCGATCCAACTATATACTTTAGCATACTCGAACTTGATTTTTTCTGATTTTTTTAATATCCGAACCCGACCCGACCTGACACTATGTAAATTGTATCCGACCTAAAATTAATAAAATATTATTTTTAAAATATAAAATATTATTTTTTAAATATAAATATTTAAAAATATCATTATATAAATATATATAATTAATTAATTAATTAAAAAATAATTTTTTATATAATGTCGGGTCGGATCGAGTTTTAGGCATACCCGAACTCGACCCGACCCGAAAACAAAAATTCAGAAAAAAAAATCCGACCCTATAGAGTCGGGTCAGACCGAAACTCGTCGAGGACAGGGTTGATTGTCGTCCCTATTCATGACGTGTACATTTTAGGTGGCAATGAGTTATTGGGTGGGCCTATGACTCGATGTGATGGAAGTGGCCTACTAATAATTTCTTCAATTTAGATTATAGTGTTTCATTGAGATAACGTTAGGATTTATTTTAAAAAATTTCAAATCATAACAATTTTTTTTAATTCCAAATTACCAAAATTTAAATCTAATCACTAAAACTAAAACTCCAATACTCTATCAATAAAATCATATGATTGTTAATTAAATATATTAAATATCATATTTTAAAGATAATTATATAAATCAATTGAATTAAATTTTAATTCTTCAAACAAATTATTCAACATATTAAAATATAATTAGATAAATTTAATATAAAATTAAATCAAATTCACGTAATGGATTTGAACCTAAGAACTTAGGATTCTAAAACCTCTTCTTTGTTGCTAAGACAAAGCCTCATTGGCAAAAATCTATGTTGGGTGATTTTTTTTTTCCTTAAAATTACTAAAATTTAAACTTTTATCACTAGAATTAAGAATTTAATATTTTATCAATAGATCATGAAACTATTGGCCAATATCATCTAAAGTGATAAATAAAGTTAAATACTAAAACCGATTTAAATATATTAGAGATAAAACACTCAATTAAAATAATTAATTAAAAAATTGGCAAAAATAAACTCAAAAAATAAGACACATAACAGTGTGTCTGTGTATACATCTGTATTAATTAATTAATTAAGTTTAGTTAATGGAGACTATGTCTAGTGGTGAAAGATTCCACCACGATGATTTTTTTTTTTTAATTTGAAAGATGAGAGATTCAAATCGCTCTTTAAGAGGGAAAATATATGTCTATCTTCTGAAGAAAACTTAAAAATCTTTTATCGTTAAATAAAAAAATATATTAAAATGCAAATAAATCAATATTTCCATAAGTTTAAAAATCCAATGTGAAAAGTGCTCCATTAAAGAATATACAAGTTGTGTCAATTAGTAGAACGAAAATAAATTAGTAGGGCCTTACCCAATAATTTACATTTTTTTAATAATTATTTTTTATACATAGGATTTCGTGTTATATGATAATACATAACTTTCTTCAATCTCATATGATTTGAAACGAAAATTTTTAAGCTGAAACATTTAAATATGTTAATGTGTCTTTTTAGGAAATTTTTTCGGGTACAAACTCTTCAAAAACTTTTTTAAATAATGAATAAAATGGTTAAGTTTATCACTTTACTAAATTGAGGGCTCCATATTTATCTTTTATTTTTTTATTTAATTTTAACATTCTACCAAATCTTTTGATTCAATTCGAGTCAGATGAAAATAGAATATTTCAGATAAACTAAAGCATTTTTAATTAAAATTTCAATTATTTCTTTAATTTCTATTATATAAAAATAAAATTATTTTATAACAAAATTCAAATAAACATAATACCAATAATTAAATAAAAATAAAAATAATTTTTTTAAAAAAATATTAACAATGCCATTGATTATATGACAGTAATTTATTGGTATAATATTCAATTAAGCCCTAAAACTTTACTTTAAAATACATATATGCTCCCAATCTATTTATTGCATGAAATTAAAGTTATAAACTTTTATTTTATTGTAAGTAAAACTTTGATGGTGTAAAATATTTAATTTTTTGTTTAAATTTTTTTAAGTGGATAATTTATTTGTAGAAAATGTTTACATAAGTTCATTTGAATGAGTTAAATGAAAAATATTTTTAAAAAAATTATTTTAAAAATTCTATAAATTGGATATTATTTATCTAATTTTAAGATTTAATAAGTATAATTACAATAAAATAAAATTTATAATCTTAATTTCATACACTAAAAGTTCGAGAGCTTGTTTGTATTTTGAAATAAAGTTTGAGGATTTATTTATTTATTACGTCGAATTTATTTAATAGGCTTCCTTTTTTTGAAATTTAATGGGTCTTTTTTAATTACAAGTATAAAAGAATTTACAATCATAATCAATTATTATATCGACGTTGAGAAAAAAAAAAAACTATTACATCGACATATAATATTAAATAATTAATTAATAAAATTAAATATAATTAAATAATTAAATCTTAAAATCTCAAGGCTTTAAATTCTCCTCCTTATCACTAAATTAAGATCTCATAGGCATTTCTTTGTTTCAAGCATTTTTTTTTTTATGTTTTTTAGTAAAAAAAAAAAAAAAACATTTTCGATGTTTTTCGAACATCAAGATTTGGGCATTATACAGTGTAATGCTATACTAAAATAATACAGTGAACAAGTGACCCTGATAAACGTTGTTAATATTCTATTAATAGCTTAATATGCAAGAATTGAAACATTAGATTAGAAAGCTTTCATTAGAATGCAATGATTGAAAAAACATGTTTTTGTAGCAGTTGTTTATCTATTTATCTGCTTACTTGAATAATGGATATATTTCTATTATAAAAACAAAAATGTCAAAGCTGAGCACTGTTTATCGTCACAATCGATCCTGTGCAACGATGTGGCTTATTATGAGGAGTTATGAATTGGAACCCAAGAGAATTGGAGCCTTAAGACAAGTCTATAAAAGGAGGATATGCATTGCATAATAACAAGCATCTCTCTAACTAAATTAAATTCACAGAGAAATCCAGGTGAAAGCAATGTCGTCGTCTTTAACAGGTAAGCTGGAGGGTTCTGTGGAAATCCAGGCTTCTGCGGAGGAGTTTCATGATATGCTCAGCAATAGACCACACCATGTATCCAACGCCAGCGCCGACAAGGTACAAGGATGCGATTTACATGAAGGTGACTGGGGAAAACAGGGTTCCATTGTCTGCTGGAGTTATTTTCATGGTAAGATCGATATCTTGTCAACCAAGAAACTAAGCTTGCAGCCCAGCTGAATTAGTGTCATGATCAGTCTCATGACTGTTGTTAGCCCCCCAGATGTTTCGCTTAATTTCATTTTGTTTTCTTTATTTGATCCCATTGACTTTTCCAAATTACTCTATTTACACCTATGAATATTTTTTTTAGTTTTCTTAATTATTTTTAGTTGCCCCCCTTTTCTTTCTCAAATTCTTTATATAATTATCAACATTATTAATCTATTTTACTTAATTATTGATTAGTTAATTTTCAACTTTCTATTCAATAATTATATATTAAATTTTTTACCTTTTTTGGCAAAAGTAATTTTTTTTTTTTTACTTTGACAAAGTTCCTCTTATGCTGTATGATACATTTAATTTATTTTTTTTTAAATATGGATAACACCCCAATCTTTTATTACATGAAATTAAAGTTATGAACTTTAATTTTGCTATAGTTCGAACCTCAATGCTATAAAATAACTAATTTTTTGTTAAAGTCTTCTCAGTTGGATAATATAATAATTTTTAAAAATACTTAAATTTATTTAAATGAGTGAAATGAAAAATATTTGAAGAATGCTATATTAAAAATTCAAATAATTGGACTTCATTTTTCAAAACTTATAAGTATAATTACAATGAAATAAAAGTTTATAACCTTTATTTGATGTGATAAGAGATTGAGCGCTTGATTCCATTTTTATGTAAAGTTGGAAGATTTATTTGGGTATTATTACATCCAAATGCTACCTCACAGAACATAGTTAATTTCTCATACAAATAAATGTTGATATTTTGCCCCCATACTTAAGTATCCTGAGCCTGGCTACGTCCCTGTCGTCGCCATTTTGTCATATAATATTAATGTTTCAAGTATGAGCATCCACTCTGTTATAAACCTATCTCTCTGAATTGAGCTGATTAATTAGAGGTGAGTTGTTTGTACGAAACGCAGAAGGGAAAGCTAAAATTGCGAAGAATTTAATCGAAGCGGTAGATCCAAAGAACATGTCAATCACTCATAGAGTGCTTGAAGGAGACCTGCTGGAGGAGTTCAAGAGCTTTGTAGCCGTAATTCAAGCTACTCCGTCTACTAAGGGCAAGGGCTGTGTAGTGCGCTGGGTTTTCGAGTACGAAAAACTGAACAAGGATGTTGCAGCTCCACAGAGCATGCTGGAGTTTCTGCTCGAAGTGAGCAAAGATATGGGTACTCACCTCACCCAACCATGATGGATTTCTGCCTGTTTTATGTAGCTAAAAAAAGCGAATAAAGGCTCAGCTTCGATCGGTAGATCTGATTGATGCTTGGCAGCTGTGTTTGTGTAATTTTAGATGTTTGTTTGTTTGGATTTGCATCAGCTGAAAGTCATACGAAAGACTTTCTATATTATTGATGCTCCTATGGTTGTCTTGTATGTGTGGAGTGAAGATGAAGCATGTGCTTCGTCTATTTATGTTACGAATAAATTTTATATAATCTGTTTCTCTTTCTACTTTTACATGCAACATTTCTACTTGACCCTCATGCTTTATGAAACAAATAGCTTTTATAAGAGAAGTTTCAAAGAAAATTTGAAACAAAAAAATTGGAAGAGGAAGTGTCCACAATCGAGCTACTTGTCTAGGCTTGCGTGTCAAACTTGGGCTGCATTGATTTAAGTCCCAAATCCAACCACCAAGCTCAAATGGATTAGTTTATTAAATAAATAATAAGTTTTAATTTTAACCAATATTTAAAATATTAATGTAAAAATAGTATGTTATAATTTTAATGATAAAATATATAATTTGTTATTAAGAAGGCAAGATCATTTTTTGAAATTATAATTATAATTAGATATTATATTCATATAATTAATTAAATAATTAATTATTAAATTATTATTAAATTATAATTATTGAATAATCGATTGATAAATTATAATATAATTATACAATTAAATTTACGTATAATAAAACTTAAACTTCTAGTTAAACTTAGACTTTTTAAAACCATAGGCTCGATAAATCCCAACCCATAAACACTTTTTTTTGGCCGTTAGCCCGTCCCTTTCCCTTTAAAAGCATGCCTTTCGATGACTTTTTTTTTTTTATTCAAATAAAGAGAAAAAAATTTTATTTACACTATGTTTGGCAAAAGATGAAAGGAAAATAATAGACTTGTCCCAAATCGAGAGGGCTTTGGACAACATTTTTCAAGTCCAGACTCGGCTTAGCTTAGCTGGAAACACTATTTTATTAATAAAAATAATTTTATTTTATTTATTTTAAAATATATACTAATATAAATTTTTTTAATATTTTAATAAATATTTTAAATAATAACTGACCTTAATGGACGGGCCAACTCATGCCTTGAAAAAAAGGGGATAGAGGGAATTTTTTTTATAATAATTGATATGGAAGACGAAAATTAGAAGGATAAAAAAGAGATTAATAGAGATGAAATTGTAAATACATAAAATGATCGGGTGCTATCCTTTTTTTTAAGAAAGAGGTCACATATTAGGATATATATATATATATATATATTTATCTATTTTTTATTTAATAAAAAAGAATTCAAAACTGATTTTTTGAGTTGGATATATATTTGTGTGTGTGAGGAGCATTTCACATATAATAATTGTAATATAATTAATCAATCAAAATTTAAAATTTTGTGATATCTATTATAATTTTATGTAGATCCTATACTTATAAATGATAAACTCTAACATAATTTTTTATTATAATTAAATATTTATAACACTATAATAAAAAAAAATTATAAGTGATATATTCCCGTATATATATTATATACCTCAAGCCAAAAAAGGCTGGGATACTTTTTTCTCTTTGTATTGAACTTAAAAGGCAATCAAACTAATGGTAAAAAAAAAAAAAGAAAAAAAAAGGCAATCAAGCTATTAGATATGTCATGTCATCTACTATCATGCATTTTTACACACTAAAATCATGTAAAAGATCCACTTACATTAATGTAATTTTTATATATTTTGTTTTTTAATCAAAATAATTAAAATTAAAAATATTATTTTGATTCAAATTAGTTATGAATTTAATTTTGATCCAATAATAAAAAAATAAAAACTAAACTAGTGTAAGTGAATCTTACTTGTAAAATCACATATATATATATACATTTTTCAAATTTATAAACATTTTTTATCTCAATTTTGCTTATGTATTCTTCTCTTTTCTTAAGCATTGAATGGAACTTGTAAAAGTTTAATTAATTTGAAATTGGAAGTTGAAGAGATGATTTTTTTTTTATTTGAGATTATCAAATTTTAAATCATAATCATTATAATTAAAAGTTTAGCATTTTATCAATATACTAGCTTTGTGATCCGTGCGATGCACGAATTAATTAATTTATATAATTTGAAATTATAATTATAAAATGATATTAAATTTTAAATAAATATATGAACAAAATATAAAGGTATTATTCAAAAATATTAAATTCTTTATTTTTTGAAATTTTTAAGTGAAAATGAATGATCAGTCTCTTTATAAACTATTTTCAAATTTTGTGTAATTATCAAATTTAAACTTAAAAATAATACATTTAAATTTACAAAATGATAGAAAGTCTTGAAAAACAAACACTTTCCTAGGCTTAAGAATATAAATTGGATAATGCTTAAAAATATAATGAAATACAAATGAATTAAATTATCACTCATAATTAAAAATATATAATTTAATTTTCACTTTAATTATTTTATTGTTTATATTTAAATATTTGTATTTAATGAAAAATTTTCTTATATTACAAAATTAAAGAAAATAATTTTTTTATTATTTGAACAATTTGATTTAAAAAATAAAAAAGTTGTAGATACTGTAGATAACTGTCTTCAAAAGTCTTATAGCAAAAAAAAAACATTTTCATCTCCATCTCAATGTTAACTTATTAATATGAGATGATAAAATTTAGTAGCAAAGTAAATATACTTATCATCTTATAAAGATTAATATTTTCAATAAGGAAAAGCAAGTGGTATTATATCATTTTCATAGTTTACTTTTTTACTTGTACCACAATGGAGTACCCCAACTTAATCTTTTCACTCCTACATTTCATGGATACAACATTTAGCAATACAAAACAAATAAAGAAATCTCATATATGATTATTTTACTGTTACATTGTAAAGATCAAAGGCATTTTAAGTTTTAACATCAAAGCGAACATACCTCAATTCTTACTTCCTACAATAATCTAGTTAAACAAAATGCAGTATTTAAATATTGCCATTATAATTTTTATTGATTTTTACTTGATAAAACTATTGTTCTGTTTGATGGGATGCCTGATTTTGAAGTTTCAATTCCCTAACTTAATATAGGACCTATTATTCCTAAACGTAAGTTTTAGAAGAAGGCCATTGTAGTGCAAAAATCCTACAAATTAATGGCAAAACTATAATTATTGATCAAATAGAATGAAATTGGTAAGAGAACTTTTGTCACACTAATATTTTTTAGAGAAAATATCAATTACTGACAAAAATCCTCAAAGCTCTAAATATGATATTTTTTTTTTATACAAGTATGACTAATACTATTGATATGTGCAATTGATGGACTAAATGAGTAATAGGAGAAATTCAGCATAAGAATATTTCATCGAGGTGGAAGATGGCATCCATTAAATAGTGAAATAAATGATATTTGGTCTTTTAAAATTTATTATAAAATTTATAAAAATAAATTTATATTTAAAATTTTTAAATTTAAAACAGATATATTTAGATTGTTAAAGATATATTTAAATTATATATATTTAAAAGATATCATATATCTAAATTGTTAGAGATAAATCTAAATTATATATTTTTAAAATTTAAAAAGGAATATATAGATAGTTTAATAGTTCATTTTAAAAAAAGAAATAACAAAATTATTGATTTTATTCTAAATATATTTGAAAAAAATGAGATTGGGATAAATTTTATTTTATTCAAATTGAAATAAAAACTCTTGAAATATTAAAATAAATCTAATTTTTAAACTTTCAAATATTTTTAAAAATAAATAATTATTGAACTAGATTATCTAGTTAAACATTTAAATTAAATTATTATCTTACATGTCAAAATATAAGTTATCCATGTAAGTATCCATGTGGCATACCTTATCAGGTATTCATGTATTTTGTAATATAATATATATATATATATATATTAGGTTTAAGATGAAATTTTTTAGAATTTTCAAAATCTTACATAAAGTTATTTGAATTTTTAATGTCTTACGTAAATTTTTAAAAAATTATAATATTTTTAAATCAAGATAAAAAAAATTGGTGAAAATTTTGAATAAACCTAATCTTTGTAAATTTTTAAATATATTTAAAAGATTTTGATAATTAAATAATTTTTTAAATAAGGTTATTTGATAAACAACTAAAATTATTTATTAAAAAAATAAAATCCACATTTTATATTTTTAATTTTGAAAAATATATTTCTAAATTGATTTGATTTTCAATTATAATTTTTATAGTTTTGACATTTGAATAAATTTAAAATTATCTAATTTGTAATTAAAAGAAACTATCTTATTTTTAAAAAAAATTATCTTATGTATAATTTAAAAGAGTTATCCACATATATGTACATATGACAAATTTATTTATTTATGTTGTTATATAATATATATTAGATTACTATTAGTTTTTTTTTTCTTTTTACCATGAATATAGGATGACTTTATGAATTTATTTATTTATGTACTTTCTTTTTTTTTTTATGGTTTTTCAACAATAGCAACAACCTCACCCGACAATTCATTGTGTGAGTGGGTTTGAATTAGTTGGGGCAATGTTCCCGCTTGCATGGCCTACTTTTACCAATCTTTTATTAATTATTGGCATAAGAGTTAAATTTTATTAAGCTTTTCATATATTGTAGAGCCCTACATATGACACCTCTTCCGGCAAACCTTTATGACATATTTTATCTCTTTAAGCTTATCATCTATCATAATAATAGATTTAACAATTTATATATTCATGTAATGTTTATGCAATTATAAACACTTATAAAATATAAAAATTATCATATTATAATTTATATTAATAAATTAAATAAGAAACACATTTTTTATTTTATTAAATTCATATATAAATTTTATTAAAATTTTAAATTATATCATTTTATATCTTATTATTATATTGTGTTTATAATTATCATATTTAATTATTACCTTTTATAATTTTAAAGGGTCTATCAAATCTTTCAAAATTTTCTCTTTTGAATCATTAATTATTATTGATTAATCCATTTTTTTATAATAAATTTCTCTTTAATCTCTGTTTCAAACAATATATTAATACGGCATGAGATCAAGTAAACCAAATATGGCATGAGATCCTAACAACTCTCAGCATGGCCCCATAATGTGTATAAATTAATGTTCTGTAAAAATCCCAAATTCCCCAACTAGGATTGATCTATGATTTTCTTCGTCAACCATGATATTTACAATCCAACTGAAAGGAATATAAAAAATTATCCTATATATCAATTTCACAAACACATTTAAAAGATTATCACGTATGTTCATTTAGTAATTATGTAATTTTTTAATTTTTTTTAATTATGTTCTGATGACATGTAGCAATCCCGACAAACTGACGTCTACAATTAATTGACGTGTGTTCACTAAATTATTATAATTTTAAATTTTAAATTTAAATTAAATTGTTTTTTTTTTTAAGACAGAATTTTTTATTAAAGGAAAATAAGAGCTACTAATAAAAGAAGCGGAAAACAACCCAATAAAACCACGACAGCTCACAATTAAAAACCAAATCTCGATGGTCAATTTTAGGTCAAACCTCCGATTTTTGGGTAGAATTGCCAGTAAAAAGAAGCTACATCAACAGGCACTGGGGCAGTTCTATGAGGAGGTTGTACTAGATTATAGCTCCACACCTTTTGTAATGTGAAATATGATTTTGGAACAAAAAAAAAAATGGAAGCACCTGAATCATGAAGTTGAAAAGGAAATTTTCTTTTTTGGCCAAAGGAACAGGAAATATTGAAACTTACTTCTTTGAGCAAATCCTTTTTAAACATTTTTAGAGAATTTTATATTGAGAAAACGGGTTTTAGTACAACTAACCACATTTTATTATAATTAGGTGGGTGCTCGACGGTCAAAATTTTTTATTTTTTATATTTATTTATTATTTTTATTAAAAAATTTATCTAATTTTTAGAAAAATAAAAAATAAAAAAATTCAAGTAGAGAAACACGTGAATATATAAATATATTATTCTCACAAAATATATTTTATAAAAAAATAAAATATTTTATTTTATTTTTTATATAAGATTTTCTTAATGCTAAATTTCAACAAAAAAAGGGATAAATATAAATTTAAATAAATAAAATAAAATACTTATTTTTATATGTACCATATTTATATTTATATCAATTTGATATAAATCCTCATAAATTGATTTAATATCAACTTTTTATAAAAACACTTATCTCAAATTAAGATGAATAAAAATTTATTAGATATTAATTATTTTAACATTTTTATCAGTCGAAAAAAAATATCATATCGTGTAGCGTATGTTTTATATGAAATGAATCTCACATAAAAAAATATATTTTTAAAAAATATTAATTAAATTTAAAAAAAAGGAAAAAAAACATTGATATAAAATAAGTTCCACTTTAAAATTTTTTAAATCTTTTTAAAAAATTATTAAATAATTAAACAACTAAAAAATATATAATTTTTTTTTAAATGAGTATGTGTCACGTTGCAGCTTAACTAGGTACAGCCAAGTTTTGATCAAAATGATCAAAATTAATTATATAATTAGATTATTAATTGATTATTGCTACTTAGTATAATAAG
The DNA here is from genome assembly GCF_002303985.1 of Durio zibethinus. The sequence continues at coordinate 25,276,623 of NW_019168270.1, forward strand.
GACACTTATCGAGATTAGTTTTTAATAATTATTATTAGATTAGATGATCGTATGTAAGTAATTAGATTTACCGGATTTTAATTCTAATTTTATTTTTATTTGTAAAAGAGAGAATTGAAGTAATCTTATAACAACCCAGAAAAAAAAATTCAAGAGAAATCATAAAAAAAAAAAAAGGTCTGATCTCACACTATACAATGAAAGTTACACAAAACAGAGGCCAACAATTTCTTACAACAACCCAAACTATCCATTAATCCACCAAAATTTATATCCGAAATTCATACAAAATTAGAAATATATGTAATCTGACAAAAACCCAAAATTAAATGACAAAAATCTTATAGTATTTGATGGATTTGTTGTTGTTTGTGGGCTTTGAGAGAGAGAAACAAGAGAGGTATTTTTTGTTCATAGAAACAAGGGGGTTTAGAAGAGTAAGGAGAGGCAGAAATATATCAAATCACAATACTTTGATTAAACAAAAACTCTAAATTAATGGTAATAAGATTTAATCAATGCATAGATAAGAGTTTTAATTTCATTGAATCACTTTCATTATAAAATGATTTACTTGGCTCACAATTATTTGTTTATTATTTAAAATATAAATTATAATAATCGTATTAAACTTTAAAAAATAAAAATTAATGTCAATTATAATGAAACATCAATTTAATTAAAATAATAAAAAACTAATGATATAAGTGATTAAAGAATAGGATATGAATGCAAGGTATTTAGATTCAAATTTACGATTTTTTGTTGATAAACGATTTATAAATTTATAATTTTTCTTACGAAGTGATGACTTATTTTAATTTTAAAAATAAGAAAATCTATCCTACTTTTAAATTTTTTTTTATACCAAAAAGGAAAGTTAAAATTTTTTTTTTTATATTTGTTATCATCACTATATACCTAACATTCGATAAAATAATCTCTCTTATTTTAAAATTTTTATTAAAAAAAGTTCAAATTTATATTTTTGTTATATTTGTTATCAATGCTATATACCTAACATTCAAAAAATTTTGTCAATCTTATACAATAGTTTTTTTTTTCTCAACCAACAGTTAAAAGTTTATTCATAATAAGAGATCAGTACATATAAAAATTTTCCAACTAAGGGAAGAAGACACCAAAACAACTAAAAGCCAGCACCCAATTACAGCCAAGCATGAAAAACAGTAAAGCAATCAACACCCATTTATGCTAGGGAATCTGCAGAAGAATTGCCTCTCAAAACAGTAGAGCAATCAGCACCCTTTGATTTTCTACCCCCTTTCTACATCCCCTAAACTTCTGGGTTCTGACCACTATTCCGGTTCATCAATCATTTCACAGCCTTCAATTGCTTTCACCCACAGGAACGACCTCATCTTAATAATAAAAAGAATATTCTCACCTGTCCCAGCCTTTCCTTCCAAACACCGAATCATTCCTGGCTAACCATAACGCCCAAATGTGGTAGCACCACATACAGAAAACCATCTTAGACTATTGAAGTGAACTCCCTCCAGAGTGTCTCATCAAATCCTCAACACTACTTGGAGTTTTGGACAAACCCCACAATTTAAAAACAGAGCACCAAACTCTCCGAGAGAAATAACATGGCAATAAAAATATGAAAGCAATCCTCAATTTAAAGATGACAACCGTCGGATCGAGATACATTTTTGTTTGCTTCAAATTTGATTTAATTTTATATATTAAATACCTAAAATTGATTTTATCCATAATTAATATAATTCGAAATTAATAAAATATTTTAATATAAAATATTACTTTTAAATATAAATATAAAAATAGATATAATTAAATAAATGATAAAAATATTTTTAATATATATAAATCAAAACGAGTTTATCTAAAATTTAACTTAAATTTATCTTGATTCAAAATTTAATTTTTGAAAAAAAAAAATCTTATAAAATTGGATCAAATTAAAACATAAAAGATTCGGATTAGATTGCTATCCCTATTCCTTGTCATGCAATCTACATCAAAGGCACGAGCATTGACCCTCTTCAAAGCAAACTCCTCGAGATTTCAGAAAGCACTTTGAAGGAATTCAATTCATAGTAGCAAGCCAAAGAAAATTTTGAACTTTCTGAGGGACTTTATATTTCTAAAGGATAGAAACCAAACCTGATCATCCGGAGGATAAAGACTGTCCAGAGAAGATGCAAACTGCTTCACCGAAAAATTGCCCCTACTCTTCGGACCTCAAACAAGTTTGTCCTTGACATTAGTCCTCAATATTACTTCTTTAACCAAATTCTTCAACAACTCGTTTTCTTATTCAAATAACTGACGCCTGAAATTGAAATTCCACTCCCCCGAAGCAATATTCACTAAATCAACAACCTTACAAACCTGATCCCTGGTCAGAGAATATAGCCTAGGAAAAACAATTGCAGCAAATCCAATCTCTTAACCTTATAGGGAATCAATGGTATCTCTTAGCTGGTTTCCAAGGTTTACCCGTAGAACAAATTACAAACAGGGCAGTCAGTTCATGTCAAATTGCAAATGATTGCAAATCAACGTGCCCTCATCTATCTTGGTAGAAGAAAGTACATATCATATCAAAATCGCCTAATTAAAATAACTCAAGCTAGTCAACTGAATTATGTAGTATGTTAGTCTACATGACTACATTTTTTTTTTGGGTACAAAGCAAACCGCATCCGGGGAATAGAAGAAAAGATTACAAACGTTAAAATTTGAATTTTAAACTTGTTGGAAGAAGATGACTGCATATACCAACAGAGCTAAATTCAAAGTTCTACATCATTACGTAGGAGTTGAAACAAGGTTATAATTCGGTTTCTGTTCATAAAATACATAACAAAACTAGTACTTATTTCGAGCACAGAACATGGAGCGTGAGACCGATACGAAAACTACAAAGTAGATAGAATATACTTAATCCATAACTTCACTTTCCAAACCCTTACAGCCAGGAGATTCAATCCACTCCAGTTGGATTAACACTTCCCCGCACTCAACATTTCTGAGTTTGAGATGCATGTCTTGGGTGATCTTGCCATTGTTCCAAACAATGCTGCTCTCAACAGCCAGGCAGTTTGTCGTGCTTGGCTGTATTCTTCTGAGTGGACAACCATTCGGGAGATTTTGCAAGCCCTTCCCCATCTTCAAGGCTGCTATATATGGTTTAATGTCTATCTCTGCATTGCCCATATGATCATCTATAGTAAACGTGTCTTTGTCATACACGGTCTACAAAGACAACAAATCGAATGGAATTAGAAGAAAGTTCACATCTGCCCAATTACAAATGATAAGGAATTTTTGGCATATATCCACAAGCCACATCCTGCAATTATCCATGATTTATGTTCCTCTAGGTAAACTCTAGTACTGAGTTATATTCAGCATCAGCCTTCATCATTAACTGAATATAATATATATATATATATATATATATAAATCGGATATTACTTACTAAAAGGATTGGAACATTAGGATCATTGATTGAAAGAGTTAATTCATCATTCCACTCAGGATTGCAGTCGTTTTTCACAACGCTTGTCTTCAATGTCTGCAGCAATTTATGCAATATAATGTCAAAGAAAACGACACATTAACAACTATAAAGCTTCAATTTATGAATTCACCATAGTTGACATCAATGACCAAAACTCAGCCTTAAAGAGAACTACACGACAACTCTCGTGCCAAGAAAGTGATCTCTCTATCTAAACATAGATTCTGGGCATTTCTTAAATGCGAGTTCTAATTTAGAGACATGTTTCAAACCTCTCCATGTCACTGAACACAGCTCACGTTAACGTATTTGGTAGGTTGGTCTTTAAGTCCCATCCATTCCGGAGGCTCTATTTGGACTACAACAAGTTCCTCTTGATATCTAAAGAAAGGAGTTAATTGTACTCTAAACTCTAGATTATGTTCATTGCAATATCCTAATTTTTGAGGAATTTTGTTTCCAAAAAAAGCACAAAATTTGAGTCCCTTTCTTTAATAAATGAACCTACTAGGAAAATCATGCATTTCTTCAATAAGATGATACTAAACATAAATTCCTAAGCCGACCAGTAGAAAGAAAAGAAATCCAGCATCAACCATCATGAAACAAAGTTAGCTAAGCAAAGAGAATAAAAAAAGATGAAGGTAACAGACATGTTGACCCATAGTAATGACAACATAAGGATCACTGCTAACGGTGTCACGAATAGCAAGATTGATGCCTCTTAGGACCCTGATTCTGAGAAGTCCTAAGATCTCCTCCATTGCAACAAAACAGCTATCGACCCAAGCAAGACTAGTCGAAAACAAAACCTTCCTTAACTTCGTTTTGGGACCAAAATAATGCCCAGAAGCTGGAATTTAAAACAGATTGTGATATCAATTTGACAAGCAAAACACATCAAGCCTATCCTTCGTACGTGACCCACCAGAGGAATCTTTTCACAATCCCTAGACTCGGCCTCAATGCAACGTGTGGTGGCTCAGATAACGAAATACATGAGAAGGACAAAACAGAAAAAACAAAACCCAAGAGCATCAAAATCCGAAAAGACAAGTGGTTCAGCGCTGCCATAGCTCTGCCCTTGTTTTGTTTTTAAGGCTATGTGATCATCATCAGAAGTTATCTCCTCAACAATGTGATAGACAGAAGGGGGCAAGGGTAAAAAATTACACCAATGATGCAGTTTCATTTCAATTAAATGTGAGACAAAAATCCAGATATAATTTGTACATTGTAGTAAAATAAAAGAAATTTTGTAATTCATCCAATTTGGAGAGCTAACCAATTAGATGTTAAGGAATATGGTGGAATAATGAGTTTCTTTTCTTGTAGCAAAAACGAGTTTTAATTTCCATAATTCATCATGTATAATTTTCCCTAATGAAGACGAGATTATTCCTTTTCATTATCAGTTCCTTGCCTCCTCCACTCTCTTTTCCTGATCACAAAAATATCTGATTTATGCAAAAAAAAAAAAAAAGAATAAAATAAAACAAAACGTGAATTACGTTTTGATGTAATGTAAGGTAGAAATTGATAAATCCAATCACTATCACACTTTTGGTTTTTGTCGATTTCTGTAATGGAATTATTATATATCCACAAACAGGAAAAAAGAAGTGATTCTTTCTGGTATTCCAACAATGTTTAAAACTCATTCGCAGGATGGGTAGCCCATTTTTGTTTTCCTGGCACCGTCCAAATATCGCTGCATTTTGGGCTGTAATATTAGGTTACGACATCGACTTGTTTCCTGATATGGGTCTGGGAATATATGCAACTGCAAACCATACCTTCCTCTGATCAGGATATGTATCCTTTGTATTGGGTTAGATTCCCTAATAATAAGTTAACGAGTGAGACTGAAAGTGCCCTTTTTTTCTGTAAAGTCATGTGACCCTGCTGCCATGACCCAGGATCATGACTCAGACAGTACTCAAAGATCAAAAATTGGTATGGAATTGGAAAAAGGATAATTGCTGGAAAAAGAATACAAGAGACAGCTGATCACTGCTGAGCAATCTCAGCGAGACTTCTGTTGGTGGATATAAACAATTTCGAGCAAACAAGCGTGTTATGGGCTTTGATGAGTGGCCCAACTTCTAAAACTGATCTTCTCTTTATAATTAATGGAAACACAATGCACACAATGGACAAACTTGAGGACAATACCATGGAAATATGGAATTGTATATTTGTACTTTGTATATGGCAAATAGAAAAAGAGAGAATTGGAACTTAGATTCATGCAATCATTATAAATAAAATTATCAATAATCAAATAATTTTTTATATTTTTTAGTACATAAGTTATCACAATTTAAGGATAAAAAAATGTGATAATTATTAAATTTTGAATTTTAAACATATTGATATCATTTTTTTGAATAGATATAATTTGATTCGATAATTTTTAATAAAATATAACCTCATTTACCACTTACCATTAAGACAAAGTGTTACAGACTTTTAAAGAGCTGTATGCATGCATATTTAAGGACAAACAAAATGTTAACAAAAAAGTCTATGATATCTTACAATTTGAAACCGAAAAAGTTAAGCATTCGTGCTTTTGATGGTTGGATTTTTAAAACTAAGATTCTCGAAACATGGCATAGAAGAACATTTGTTTGTGCTTATTTTACCAGACAAACGGTGGAGTTATCACACTGGGGAAACATCGAAGAATTCATGAGCAACAGCTAGGAAAGAGTGAAACAATGAGATTTTACAAAGAATATCCTCGAATGGCAGCAAAGCAGCATAAAATCTCCTAACTTCAACTGTGGGCAAATGACAGCCATGAATTTGGACATGAACAATTTTATAATCCAAAACACATTTTCTCAGAATTATACCAAATCCGGTATTATGGCATCTCCTCAAAAGAAACCAGGAAGCAGCAAGGTGATTTTAATCTTTTTGTTTTCGGTGTGATAACAAATACGGTCTTTATGGCTAACATCAAGCAAAGTTTAGTTTATTTTATTTTTCTTTTTAATTAAATATGATAATCCATATATTCATATCATATTAAATATTAATAATTTTTTTGTACTCGTACTATGTTTTATATGAAACTTGTATATCATAACTTTTGTTGACTCGAAAATATAAAACTTATTTTTTTTATTTTTTTAAACTCTTATATAATTTTTATTAAAATTTTAAACTATGTCACCTTCTGTCTTTTATTCTTATATGGAAGAACAAAATTTATCAATTTAGTTTATTTCGATCTATAATAACCGATAATGAGAACCAACTTGAAAATCTAAAGTTTAAGAAACGGTGTTCTAACCTTAGCATTGATCTAAGGTTCACTTAGGTTGCCTATCCACAATTCAATGGTCAAATAGAGGCAAAGTGGCAAACAATAAAATTAAACTCAAAACTTTAAAGAAGAGATTGGATGACGATAAAAGATAGAGATGTAAATGATAAATTAATACTCGTAAGCTACTCGAATTCGATTAGATTAAAATTCGAATTCGATTCGATAAATATCGAGTCGAATTCGAACTCGAACAGCTCAACTTATCGAACGAGTCGAGTTCGAGCATATTAATATCTAACTCAAATAGCTCATGAGCTTTATCAAGTTTTTCTATTATATATTTTTTTATTATTTTATTTATAAAATTATTATTTTACCCTTAACCTAAAAAACCCTAAACTTTTATTTTCTTCTTTCCCTATTTTTTTCCTCGTTATCCCTGTCTGTCTCATCTCACTAAAAATACATCTGCGACGCAGCATGGTCCACTTGCTTTGAAAGAATTCCTTTTCAATTCTTTCAAAGCTGGTTTAGACCAAAGATAACGCAAATCAAATCAAAGTTGGAAAATTCAAGACAAACCAAAGTTGGAGCAGGTTGCTGCCTTTCTGCATAACAAAAGGTTTTTTCATATTTAGTGAACTTTACAGTTGTGCTTGTGGCCATGATTCTTTCTTGTATCTGATTATGCAGTAATTCATGTAATTTCGTACAAAAAATGATGATGATAAAGTGTTTGAGCATGGTCCACTTCCTTTGTTTCTTCTATAGTTTTCTACAACTGTTTTGAACGAGAACCATGCCAAAAATTTTGACAAAAAGAAAAAAAAATGGTAAAGGAAAGTTAGCAATGTCATCGATCTTGGTGTGGCCAAGATGACGATAGGATTGAGGTGATCCAGCTTGGAGGAAGCTATCCATTATTCATATTAATCGAGCGAGCTTAAATAACTCAATTTCGATTACAAATCGAGTTTGAGTTAGAAAAATAAAATTCGATCGAGTTTGAACTGAATATCAAGTCACGAGTTAAAAATCGAGTTCAAATTCGAGCTTGTCATTGTATCGACTCGATTCAGCTCGTTTACACCCCTAATAAAATAAAATTGACCAAGAAGCTTCCTAGAGTATTGTGGGCATTAAGGATCACAACCAAGGTTCTTACAAGAGAAATCTCTTTTAATTTGGCCTTTGAAATAAAAGCCATGATACTAATTGAGATTGACCTATCGAGTTTTCAAGTTGAACTAAGTAGTGAAAAAGGGAATAAAGAAACCTTAAGAGTTAATTTGGATCTAATCGAGAATACGAATATCAATTAGTAGAGTATAGGTAGAATAGAACATTTTTATCCACGTCCTTAGATTTTTATATTATACTCATCTCGATACCCATATCCAACGGGTATTTTAAATTTATTAATATCCCCAATCCCCACAAATATTTAATAGGTATAAATAATCTTCATACTCATAGCTTTAAAAAATATATAAAAACTAAAATTTTTTTAGCTTTTTTTTAGTTTTATCTTGTATATTTAGGTAATATTTTATAAACATATATTAATATAATTTTTCAATAAAAATATATTAATTTTAATTAATCTAAAATAATAATTTATATTATTTAATAAAAAATTCATATACTAAATATATAGAAATATATATAGGGTAAGGTATGGTATGGTTCAATTACGGTTCAAGTACAGGACATGTATTATATTACTCATCTTAATCCTCATACCTAATAAAAATTTAAAATCATACACATATCATCTTCATACCCACAATGCAATACCCATCCCCATTCTCATTCAAGTAAAGAATTAAATTTTCAATTAAATATGGATAAATTGACATCCCTAATTGATGAGTAAAAAGATGCAACTCTGACAATGATAACTACTTATCAATAGAAGATTCTAATTGTTACAACAAAAGGGTCTGATGAAAGGATATTCACAACGATGACTTGATACTTAAAAAAGTTAAAATTTCTAATATCGATGATCGAGGAGGAAAGTTGGCCTTGAATTGAAATGGCCTATATATAGTTAAGGAAGAACTTAAAATCACAAGGTTGGAAGTTTCTTCTGCGTTTATATTCCAACGTTCAAGTTAGTGCTTGAAAAATAAAAATAAAAAAATTTTGAATGAGTCTACTTTGCGTGATGAGAGCTATTTATACCTGTAGGATAAGAATATCAGTTTGGATGACTCAAGTTCTGAGTAATAGATTTAGGACTAAAGTTGTTAATACAACCTAATCTGACAAATAACAATCCAATTAGGGGGTAACAAGTCAGTATTATGATATACTTTCAGTTGAAAGTTAAAATAATTGAATTAACGTAAATCTTAAGACTTTAGATTAACTCGACACATTAGCATAAGTCAAAATAATGAAGTTATCCTTATGTTATTGATAAGTCACTTTCTAAAAAAGAAAGTAGATAATATTTTTATGATCATAAAATGCCATTAACATAATGGTATTGTATTCTAAATTTTAAGATCTACTTTAATTACCGACCTACCTTTGAAATACCATCTATATATGGTAAGGATTCAAAAATAAATAAATAAATAAAAACAAGGTTAGCCATTAGCATGAATTTGAATATTAGGCAAATAACGACAAGTTGCTTAGAGTCAACAACCCAACTTGTCCCTTGTGGGTTTCGATCTGATTTGACCTCATAGGATCGATTTTTTTTTTTTGAAAATCGAGTTTCAGGTCGAGTTGGGTCGGATAAAGCTAAGAAAAAATTGGGATAAGGTCAGGTTCGGATTTTAGGCAATCCCAACTTGACCCGATCCAATATTATATAAAAAATTATTTTTTAATTTTTTATTTATATATATTTATATAATTATATATTTAAATATTTATATTTAAAAATAATAATTTATTAAATTTTGAATCAAGTCGGATCGAATATGATTTATATAATATCGGATCAAATTGGATTCAAGTACGAAAAAAAAAAATTTCAAATCAAATCAAATTTAAGGTAAATAAAAACTCATATCAACCCGACCTGTTATCAGCTCTAAAGTTACTTATTGTAGGTGAAATAATTTGATATTGAAAGAAATTATGTTGCCTGGAAGCTTCTACTTTATCTCATCTTCATTTTGCTTAAGTCACACTTTTGTTTTGGGATAAAATAAATACACGTATGTACTGTTAATTTCAACAGAGTTAATTACACATTTGATATTATAATAAAATACATAAATTAGTATTTCAACATATATTTAAGTAAAATATATAATTAAAATTAAAATTTTTAAATAATATATCATATTAACTTAAATTTTAATATCATTAATTTAATTCATTTATACAATATGTAATCAATATAAACATTTCATGTATATTCGTTGCGTGTTAAAAAAAATACTAACTATGTTGTAAAAATTCTGCATCGCATTCAACATTAATTGGGTATCTCTGAAAAAATATATATTTAATTGTTTAATTAGCCTTAAAAAATTGTTGATAGTACCTATGATGTGCATGACGTGATAATATTTTCCTTGAGAAATAAAGGAAAAGACAATAAAAGTTCATATTTATTTTTATATATATATAGATATGTTTTGGATCTAATTATTACTTCCTACATTTCAAAATGGTTGTTTTTTTATTATTTTTTGATCAAATTAACTTAATTTTAACTATTAATTTTTAATAAAAAATTTAAAAATAAAATTTGATAATTTTTAATTTCAATTTTTAAAATATATATATTTTAAAATTTTAATTCAATATACTATTTGATCAAAATAATCAAACAAAAAATATTTTTTATATCGATATAAATTATAATACATAATTTTTATATAATATATGATATAAATATAAATTATTAATATTTTATATGATATAAATACATAAATTAATATATTTATTTTTTGTGTCTATGATTGATTCAAATCAGCCCCATGCCAAAGAATAATCGGCTGCTTTATAATACCAACTGGCTAGTTGAACAAAAGTCATATACGGTATCATATCCTATCTGAGGTAATATTCGAATTAAATGAATGGAGCTTAAAGCAACTTGAACCGTGCATAAAGCAATCAATTAGTTTTATAGAATTATATTTTTACAAGTGACTGTAATTTTTTATTATTGGATTTTGTTTATGTTCTAAATGTTAGATTTTATTTAGTTTTATTATTTATATTTTTTTTAAATAAAAAGTCGTAACTTAAAAATAAAAAAAATATTACAGATATTTAATTTTAAATTTTAAATTTATTAGATGTCGAATTTTTAAGAGTAATTACATCAATTAATTAAGTTATATTCTAAATTTTATGATATTAAATTTATAAAATCTATTTCATATATGTGTCTTTTTTATTTACATAATCTTTTATATTACTCCAAAGTAATGTGGTAGATGAATTAGATTGTTCTTACTCTTTCAAAGATTTGGAGAAAAGGAGAATATTCTTTATTATTTTCTTAATACCATAAGTTTATTGGATATTAAATGTAAATTTTATTTTTGAATTTAATATTTATCTATTTTTATTTTTGGACAATGTCTTATAAATTGCTATTTGTGTAAAAACAAACAAAATTCATATAATTATATGACCAGACAAACTATTTATAATTATATGACTTTTCCTTTTTGAAGGAATTTTGAAATTAAATTATGTTAATAAATTTTTGTTCTACTTTGAGAAAAAAATATTTTATTGTAATATGTATTTTGTAAACATAATGGTTTGAATTTCATCAAAATATATATATTAAGTGAATTTAAAATTTAATTTAATTAATTTATACAATTATTTTTAAAAAATAATTTATTCAAAACTTAACTTATACAATTTATACATTTTATTTTAAAAAATAATATCTAATAAATTTAAAACATAAATTTAAATACTTACAACCCGGTCCAACAAGACCGGCCGGCCAAAAAAAACCCTTGAAAAGCAACAGTTACTGTTTTCTCTAGGAAGAGTGAATTTGGCAGGTTTTTGGTGATTGGTAACGTAAAGGGTACTGGATTCTGAGGAAGCTCGCCGAATTCAAAAAAAATTTGTATATAAGATCACAGTCAATCCCCAAACTCTCTCAACAGGAAACCCTAAATATTCCTTCCTTTTAAAGCTTCCACCTTTTTCACCTTTAAATACCCTCACAACCTCTCAAACGCTTCTCACCATTCTTCTAACAACAACCAAAATTTCTCTCTTTTTAGTCGAAGGCTGCGATACCAAGAACTTCTTTTCTGTTCTTTTTTTTTTTTTTGGAATCAAAATATCGATCTTTTAGGATTATTGTTAATGGTGGAAAATTTTCGGAGGACTAGTAATTTGATGCTCTTCCTTTGCAAAACAAGGGCGAGCGCTCTCCTTATTGTTTCTGCAGCTTCTGCTTTCGCATTCGGTTCTTGCAAAGGAGGCTGGTACTACCGTTGCCTCGGCCTTGACCCATAAACAACCCTGAAATCTTTAGCCTCCGCCAATAACCCAGATTTTTTTTTGTTAAAATCCAAGAAACTAAAATAAACCCATTTTTTTAATCTCGGTTGTTGGTGAAATATTCATTCAATTTTGTTGGTTTGATTTTTTCTCTTTTCTGGATTTTGATAAAGTTGAAAAGATGTTGATTTACAAGCAGAAAAAGAATCAGGGTCCCAAGGGCAACAGGCTCTTGATTAGCATCACAGTTTTGGGAAGTGCAGGGCCGATACGTTTCGTTGTTAACGAGGAGGAACTCGTTGCCAGTGTCATTGATACTGCTTTGAAATCATATGCTCGTGAGGGTCGGCTTCCGGTTCTCGGATCTGATATTAATGATTTCCTCCTTTATTGTCCCAGTGCTCGATCAGATGGTAAGTTTATTCTAATCCACTTGAATCATTGCCCTTGCCAGTTTTCACTTCAATCTTAAGAATAAAAATTTTCTAGGTTTTGTTTATTTGGATTTTTGGCTTAAATTTTGAAGCTATGTGCTGAAGCCCTGGTCTTGAAAATCCTAAGCCAAGTCCTTGAAAATAATGAATTAATTTTGTTTTGTTTGGGAAAAGGTGTTGGATTATTTATGATATTGGTATTTTCATTGCAGCACTTTCTCCATGGGAGACAATTGGATCACAAGAGGCACGCAATTTCATGTTGTGCAAGAAGCCAAGGACTGGCAAAATGGAAGATGATGGAAGGTCGACTCAAGCAATTACTAGGAAGGGAAGTGGGAATTGGAAGGCATGGATTAATAAATCCCTCAATCTTTAGATTTCTTCCCATTAATTAAATAATTCTCAATCCTTTATGATCTTTACTCTTGGGTTAGCTGTGCTTTTAAATTAAGGATTGAAATTAGGCTATCATGGAGGGCCATAGTAAAATGTTGGTTATGTTTTCACCCTTTTTTTTCAGTCAAGTGAGAAAGCCTCAAATGTTATTCAGGAATAAATTGAAGCTGTTGTTCAGTTGTTTTGCTTTGCAATAAAAATGACCATTTTTGGGGTGTGGTTAATTCCAATTTTGTCTTTGAAAAGTGCTGTGTTCTGTTGTGTTTTTTTTTTTTTTTTTGAAATAGTAAACTTCATAACTTAAACTCTGAAACTATCCTGCTCAAGTATTATAACTTAAACTCTGAAACTATCCTGCTCAAGTATTACAGCCAAACTATTAGGAAAACCCTCAAACCAAATCCTTCTATTAGCATTCTCCAAAGCCGTCTTTCCTAAACAGTAGCTGCCCTATTCCCATCCCTTTTCACGTGGCTGCATTCCGAAGTATGTAAGCCCTGCAACTGTGACTTTATTTCCTCTATCAGATTCCCTAAGTGGGACATGTCAGTACTTGTGCCCTTAATCTTCCTTATGATCACCATTGCTGCTGTGTTCTGTTGTTGAATGTTTATGATGGATGATTATATTTATGTCAATAGTTTAGGATTCTTATTGAGGAAATCAATCGGGTTTGGCTTACACCATTGTTTGAACTTGGAAAAGTTCTTCTGAATTGCCCATAACCTTGGTGTTGTCATCCGCTCTTATCTTGCTAGCTTGCTTTGAAGGATTTTCTTTTGCTAGCTGGATATGGCTATTTGGCTAGAAATATAGAGCATATGAAATCATGCACCGAAATCTTTCGTATTATGACAAATGAAGAGTTTTAGTTTTATTTTGATTTTGATTTTGTTATCTGAACAATGCCGTACTTAGGAATTGACTCTAGGTAGACAATGCTCATTTTTGAACTCTGCCCAAAATCAAACCAATGTTGGAATCGTTTGTCTTGAGACTAATAGTCTATTATTGTGGATCTGAGTGTTAGATACCTTCTTGAGATCTTTTGAACAATTAGAAGTTTGGTGAAATAAGGGGGCCGTAGTGTCCTGTTAAAACTTTGACCAAAGGAGTAGCTCTTGTCTTGCCCGAATTCTCTCCTGTTTCAAACTTCGAATGCCGCTGTTCATGTACACGATAGGGGTCAAATTCTTATCAACCTTGCAAGAAAAGTTGACTAGAGTTAGAAATAAACTGTTCAAAGGTTTATTGCCACTTTCTCTGTTTAATTCATATTTGATCTAATGTCACTAGTTGAAGGATCCCAAGTTGATTTTTGTAGACAGGTTCATCTTTGTGATTGTGGGAGTTGATCTCCATAGTATTTGTGAGACTTTCACTTTGAAGATTTGATTTGTGAGTTCACCAATATTGACTTTACCGTGGATGGTTGCACATCATTTGAATGAAAATACTTGTTACAGGTACCAATGGTTTTTCATATTATAAATGGGAATGTGATGTTGCTTTCCTGATTATACTGCTTGAAAAAGTTCCCTTTCCCCTTTGTTTCTCGCATATGCTAGTTGTGCTTTATTTGGTTGGTCATTTTCAGATTAAGAAAGGTGCGAAAGAAAGTAAGAAGTGGGATCCCACCATGTCCAAATACATTCATTTCTGACGCCTTGCAGCTGCTCGAGTCTGACAGGATGGCAAGACAGGAATCTCAATGCAAAATTTGGGGCCGGCTTCTGGGAAACGCATGGCTCTAAATTAGGTGATGATGGTTTTAAGTTTGATCTCTTGCTTCTAAACCTGCGAATATATCATGGTGATCAATGGAAGGTAGGAGACAAATATACCTGCTGAAAGCTTGGCCATTGCTTTGTTCCCATCTTCTGGTCCCGGCAAGAGATTGATATCTTTGTTGCATATTTTTTGCAGCTCAAGTCTACTTATCTTTCCATTGATAAACGGTAAGGTAGCATTTAGTATCATTTTCAAAATCACCATGATAATGTAATCATTTAGCTGATCTTATCACTTATGGTTTGAAATTATTTTATTTGGTTAACAATAATTAATTTATACGAATTAAAAATCATTGTATTTAGTATTATTAAAAATCATACATTATTTCATTTAAAAGTATGAAAGTAATCATCTTTATTGTAATAATTACATAAATTAATGATTTAAATGTTATTTAAAGATAATTCATAAAACATAATAATATATTTATTTCTTTATTAAGTAAAGTAATTTTTATAATATAAAATATGTCAAAAAATTTTAAATTAAAAAATAAAATTAATTTATTAAACTCATAATAAAAAATAAAAATATTACATGATATATAAAACATTAAAAAATACAAAAGTAAACAAATTAATTTTAAACTTATTATAATAAATATTAGTTTAAATATAAAAATTTATAATATAAAATAATTAAAATTTTTAGAAAATGAAGTATTTAATTTATAAATTAAATAAATAATATTTACTATTATTAATATATATATCATTTTTTTTTTGTGATAAAAATTTTTTATTTTTTTAATGAAAATTAAATCATTGTCAAAATTACGGAAGATTATCATATAGTACACAGTAACTACGGCCATACGGTCTTTCTTCTCTGATCTTTCCCTTTCCTTGCTGTCTTTTTCAACAAAATTTGCAGTAGCGAAAGGACCATGGCCGGCCAGTGATTTCCAAGGTGCTATACAATAAATATCTAGTCAAAATATTTTTCTTGTCTTTTTCTATCTTTTGAGAAGCAAAGTAAATGAGCCAAAGTTGGGGTGCCAACCTCACATGTCACAACCAATCTTTCATATCATAAACCTTATAATAATTAATCATCATTTTTAATAGATTGATGTGATCTTTATTGTTTTAAAAAATTTATACTACATGATTTTATCAATTATATTAAATAATTAATAATTAAGTGTTTTTTTTTTCATCAAATGTATTGTTCTATGACACGCATTATTCAACTTTTTTTCTGTTTTCATGCAAGGCCTTATAATAATTAAAAAAAAGTGTAAAATTATGCACATTTCTCATTAAATCCCTTATTAATCCGTTTATGTTTTATTAGATGGCATATAACAAAGTGCGTGAACATTAACGACTCAATGACACTTTGGTCAAGCCATAATTAGTCTTATGCAATCAAATTATTCCACTTTTACACCATTCTAATATGATCATAATAATTATTCCGAATCCAACTCTCACACTTTATCGTAAATTTGTGAAATCATCCATATATTAAAATGCTTTATTCATAAATTTGTCCAAATAATTTATCTAGCAATCGAAGTGGGACAAACAAATTGATTGATACAAACAAATTGATTGATAAGTTTAGCACTATGATTGAATTTTTTAAAATTTTTAATTTATTTTTTTAAATTACATGTCTAAATCACTTCAAGCAATCAATCTTTAAAAATCTATTTATTATGCACAGCATCTGAATTATGGTAATCGATAATTCAAGCATAAAATCAAGATATTTTATCTGTATTCAAGATTAAACATTATCTTTATATAATATCGAGCTAGTGACTTGATTTTTATAAAATTATATATTTTATTATGATAACTTACTTTAATATTCCTTCATATGGTAATTTTTTTTATTAAGTGGATCAATGATCTGTTTGTAATTTATAAAAAATCTGATGTAATTAATTTATAATACTGTGATATATGTAGAACATTGTAATTTATTGAAAACTTTAATTGCATGACAAACTAGAATCACTCCAAATAATGAGCAACGCTTGGGGTTATGGTCTGTGAGTACTAGTGGCTGTAGAACCAATAGACCATGGTGTCTAAGCGCATGTTACGCCACACCCACACGACCCCTGCACCTGAAACTGCCTTTTAGCCCTTCAATATTTTTTAGTATATCTGAACCAGCCCACTCCTAGAAAGTATTTCAAGCCTGGAAAGGTTAGGCCACTATTTGGGCTTAAAGCCCACCATTCTCAAAAGGCCATATGAATCTACAAACCACAAAAATTCTTTCGGAATTTAGTTTTTATTCATTTTCTTCTATTTTTGGGTGTTTTCTTTCCCCAATTCACGTGCTTTAAAATAAATTCAAATATTTAGTGAAGATCCAAAACAAGCTAAGACGATTGAGAACTGAAATTGAAATCAAAGCAAATAAGAAAATCAACGAAAATTAGGTGTTGGTGTTAGAGATTGTAATGGGTGGGCCGGTTTTTTCCATATCTCAATTCTGATTTGATTTGATAAAATAAATATTTAATTTTAATTCGATTGAATATTAAAATATTATTTTTATATTTAATTTAACTTGATTATATATGTATAAAATCATCATCGATTCGATTTTATTTAAAATTAATTTCATATAATATATTTATTAAGTTAATATTTTAAAAGACAATAATACATACTCATTTTATTAATATAATATGTATAAATATAAAATTAAATAAATAATAAAAAATATTTTTTATATACATGAACCCAATCAAAATAGATTTACTTAAAACTCAATCTTAATTTAAAAATAAATAATCTGATTCTTAAAAAAATTATAAAATTTGATTGGATTTAGAAATATTTATCAACCCTATTTGATATGTGTAAGTGATAAATGAGAAACTTTAATCAAACAAAACCGACTTCTATATAATTCCAGAGTGATTATGTTAATAATAAAATAGAAAGTAAATGCATCGATTGAACCAACTCGAGCTTGTTTTTACAAACGAAAGTCTAATCCAAATCTGACATCATCTAACTCATAATATCTGAATCTTTGTTTTTTCTCACTTTTAATGACCAAAATTAAACACTACCTCAAATCAAATGTATATTTTTATGAATTATTCATTATACTTAATATGTATTTAATTAATAAGAAAAATATTAGAGGTATTTTATAATTGTAAAGACATAATGAACTTTTTTTTCATATGGTAATTGATCAATAATTTACGAATAATTTTATCAGTTTAATCGTAACTAATATGTTAGATTGATATGAATTTTTGGAGTTTACATTGGTTTGGTTAACTCAATCTTACACTTGAAAGTATATGAAAATGTTAATTTATCATTTTTTTAATGAATTACTAATTGTTAGGTCAAGTTGAACCAATACTGTAATCTTAAATTTGATTTTTAAAATTTGGGTTATTTAAGCCTAACACTATCACTCCACAAATATAAATAATCCTTTAATATTAAGTATGGATATTCAATTTTGCTTCTCTTTTCGAGCATTAACTTAAATGTAAGCTTTTAATTAATCTCTCACTTTATGATTTCAGGTTTTTAATTTCATCAAAATAGTTTAACACAAAAAAATATATATCTTTAATTAATAATATTATCTTCTTATTGAATTAACCAAGTGAATCAATTAAATGGATTGAAACAAGAATAAACTCTTATCTAATTGAATGATCGATCTAATTATTAAAACATTAAATTTGGATATAATAGTAGTAATAATGGTAATAATAATGGAGATTAATTGAATAGATAACAATCTAATACTTTATTTGTAAAATTTAAATTTAAATTTTATTATTAATAAAATTTTTGGAGCAATATGTAAATATAATATAAATTTTTATTAAAGTTTACTGTATAAGGAAATTTTTTTTTCTGAACCCGAATAATAATTGTGTAGACGTCCATCGAGTACAAATTGATCGTTATGTTTGGAGTGCCGACAAAGAGGCAGTGAAGATTGGGTAAGGGCAAATTAAGTCGGCGTAGAAATGGATGGGACGAGTATCTATGATAAAACCGTGTTGAAAATGGTATGCATATAGTAAATCAAAGGAAGGTCAAAGAAGAAGAGAGAGCAGCAAGCACATTAAAATTAACATGGTAGTCCACATCCAAGTGCCCGACATGCAGAACTGCTACAAAATCACGAGCGATCCTAACCTTAAACCTGACTGCCTCTGCCTCCCAAACGCCATAGAATGATTGAAAAAACATCACCGTCAAAGTGGCTACTGTTTAATATACCACGCTTCCCTTTTAGCTAGCTTTTATTATGTATTAGTACTAAGATGTAGACGAAACGAGTTTTTAATGAATTGTTTATGGATATATTTAATTTTTTTGTTTATATTTATTTATTAAATTTAACAAATGATTTTAAATAATATTTATTTATTTGTTTATCAAACAAACTAAATATGAGTAGAGATACATTCAATTTATTTATATTTGTGAACATACTCATTTAAAATTTATTCGTTTATTATTCGTTTGTTATTCGTTTATTGTTTGTTTATAATAATATTAACAAAATTATATTTTTATCATTTATTTTAATTTTATTTTAAGGTTTGTTTATATTCATTAAGTGTTTATTTGTTTAAATTTATTTGACTATCATTCATAAATATTTTCGTTTATATATGCTTGATAATATATTCACTTAATATTTATGAATAAATTGATTTAACTTAATTAAATCGAACACAAATATCTTATTATTTAAACGAACCGAATTTGAACGAACATAATAATTTTTTTACTGAACATGAATTGAGTCCAAAACCCTCTAAAAATTAACAAACTATAAATATATATTCGTTCATTCATATTCAGTTTGTTTATAGCTCTAATTAACAAGAAAATATTTCATCTATAATTATTTTTATTATAATTTTATAATTGTTTAATTATAATAAAAGAATTATGTAAAAATTCACTATTTATAAATATGAATTTAATATAAAATTTTAATAAATCTCATATAATTTTAAATTATAATATAATAATTATAAATGATCTACTCCGTCCTAATACAAGATTTTTCGTAATTCTCAACATAACTCTAGTTACTCTATAGCTTCTCAAACAAACAACTAAAAAAAAATCAACAACTGTAATTTGACTTGGCTTTCTTAATATTCTAATAAACATGACAGGACCTAGGACCACATCTCCACATAGAAAAAATATATAATAAACCATTTTAGTAAACCATTTTCTTTCTTCCATCAAAAGGAAAAGGAAAGTTGCATGCCTACCCTTTTTTTTTTTTTCTTTTCCAATTTTCTTCTTATTGATGTCATGAAGAGAAGGGGAAAAAGTGAGTGAAAAGGCAAATTGGGTTGAAATGGGATGTGATGTGATCTCCAAAGTGGGGGTCAGCTCAGATTCCCCAAGCCTCATGAAAGTTGGCAAGTTGGGTCAAATAAAGAATATCATGGCTTTGTTGTACATAAACGTTATACTAATACTTACATATTTATTATTATTCCTCATAATTTAGTACAAATAAAATTAGATTATGTAATGTAAGCTGGTCGCATCCCTAAATACTAATATGAGATGCATGGCAATTCTTTCATTCATCCTCTCATCTACTAGTCTGTATGAATACTAATTCAATGCCTGAGGTTGACAAATCCATAGCATTCAAATTCTCCCGTTGTTTTTGCAATCATTTATTGATATATGTATATGCCCTATAAAATAGGGCGTGGGTTTGGGAGGATATGGCATTTTTTTTTCCACATTGAATTTTGATCGTATGAGTTAAAAATTTAATATTTTATTAATAGATTCAGTATCATAGATAGGGCATATATAAATATCAAATATTTAATTGGATAGATCCAGCTGTGTGTTATTTTACTAGCGATCATTTACTCACCAAAAAAGGTAGAGAAAAACAAAAAAGCCAGAGACAGACAAACACTCACACATAAGTATATGGATTTATTATTATTATTATTATTATGTTTGAATCAAAAGGATATCCATTCCAAAAAACAATAAATATTTACAAATGTGATATTTAACTAGTATTTTGTTTTTCTTAGTACTAATTAAAAAATTAGACGAAAAAATGGATTCAGTTTTGATAATAACCCTTTTAAGGTAAGATGACAATTAGTAAATGTTGGTGCTAAGTTAAGATTGGAGGCAAGAATTTGAAATCACAAGTAAGAGATCAATTAGGAGCAAAGGTCAGAACTGTCTTTGACATTTGTATGCCAACTCTCAAGTCAGTGAAATAAAGGAGAAAGGAATAGCTCATAGATAGAAATGAGAAAAGCTCTATTGCTATTTCACGAGACAATCAATAGTGATGTAATGAAAGTGAGGGCAAAACAACAATGATAGTGTAGACACCCAATTGGGTCCGGGCCCAGATCAATTGGGCCTGGCCCAAACGGGTAAGGCCCAATTCAATCTTGTATTTTTTTTTTCCTTTTCTTCTTTTGTATTTTATGTATTTTATTATTATTATTATTATGTATATATTTATTTATTTTTTATTAGATTAGATTTATATGTATATAGTTATATATTATTATTATATTATTATTCTTATCTTTTTTTAATTATCTGTTCTGATTTTTTCTGATTTTCAGATATTATTTGAAAATTTTTTATCTTTTGATTTATCTTTCCAATTATCTAGATTTTTTTTTAATTTTATTTTAATTTTTATTTTGGAGGGCTAGGATTCAAAGTTGAAGACTCCCACTCTGAAGGGGAATTCAATCAGAAGAGTCCAATTGGATTCAAAGACTGAATTCCCGTCCAAAGAGGAATTGGGATTGATCAGAAACTCCTGATCAATCCCTATAAAAGGGACCCCCCTGGAACAGTCAAGAACACAGAGAAAAAAAGAAGCAAAAGCTACTGATTGAGAGAATAGGGGTGTTTAGAGAGCTAAGGAAAAGTTTAGGAGTGTTCTGGCAGTGAGAAAAATTTTTTAGAAAAATTTGGCGAAAAAAATTTTCTGGAAATTTTTGGGAAATTTCCAGATTCCGGCGAAAATTCCGGCGACTTTTGAATTTTCCGGCCACAATTCCGGCGAACTTTGAAGTTTCCGGCGACAGACCCAGTTTCCGGCGGAGAATCCCAGAAACCGGCAACCATCCGGCCAACTTCCGGCAGATTTCCGGCGAAATTCCCAGATTCCGGCGAATTTTCCAGAATCCGGCACCGGCGTTCTTCAAATTCTAGAGAGAAGGCAGAGAAGAAGGGAAGAAGAGAGAGAGAGGGGAGGAACGGTCTGCTGAAAAACGGAGGAAGGTGCCTTTTATACCCTCCCAAAACGACGTCGTTTTGGCTTTAAGTTAATAAGAGGATCCGCGCGTTTTGCCGAACCCGACCCGACCCGAAGCGTCGACCCGCTTTCTGACCCGCGCGTTTCAGCCCCTCCGAGCCGAGCCGAGCCGAGCCGAGCCGCGATCCGAGCCGCTCCAGGTTTTTTTTTTTTTTTTTTTTTTTATTTGACTTTGATTTTGATCTTGATTTTTTTTCTTTTTTCTTTAATTAATCCGACGACGGAGCCTCTACAAGTAAAAACAGTAGTTTTTCTTGCATACTCCTGAGGTGAGGGAATTTTCTCAATTTTCTGCTAAAAGTATTAGAGTCAATTGAGAATAATTTCCGATAATTAATTACTTGGCTGATTTTGATTTTTTTTTCTTTAATTAATCCGACGACGGAGCCTCTGCAAGTGAAACAGTAGTTTTTCTTGCATACTCCTGAGGTGAGGGAATTTTCTCAATTTTCTGCTAAAAGTATTAGAGTCAATTGAGAATAATTTCCGATAATTAATTACTTGGCTGATTTTGATTTTTTTTCTTTAATTAATCCGACGACGGAGCCTCTGCAAGTGAAACAGTAGTTTTTCTTGCATACTCCTGAGGTGAGGGAATTTTCTCAATTTTCTGCTAAAAGTATTAGAGTCAATTGAGAATAATTTTCGATAATTAATTAATTGGTTGATCTTGATTTTTCTTTAAATAATCCGACGACAGAGCCTCTGCAAGTGAAACAGTAGTTTTTCTTGCATACTCTTGAGGTGAGGGAATTTTCTCAATTTTCTGCTAAAAGTATTAGAGTCAATTGAGAATAATTTTCAACAACTAACTACTTGGTAAAATTTTAAGGCTTTTGGATAACACAAATTCAAGCTGGTACCATCTTTTGATGGGCGTTGTGAGGGTGCTATAACCTTCCTCACACGTAACCGAACTCCCGAACTCTGTTCTGGTTAAGCAGACCCGAACCTATTCTTTTAGGGACCCTTAAGCTTAGGTGTTCCCTAAAAGGGCAGATTCCTTAGGTGGCCAATCGCACCTAGATAAAAAAGATTGGTGGCGACTCCCTTAAGACAATGTCTAGCGATAGATCCCCGGATCTAGACGTTATGACAGCTTGGCGACTCCACTGGGGACCTTGAGAGTCAGGCCAGCAAATAATTTGTGTTATCCAAAAGCCTAATAAAATTGAACCTTTTTGTATATATGTATTATTATTCATTCATGTCTGTTAATTATGTCATTCATATGCATGTGCATAACATGAGCTCTACACCCGAGCTCCGTCCCTTTAGGAGGGAGTAAAGTACCTATTGCTTTCGTGAGGTCTAATGCCTCCGCAGTGGCTAGCGAAATACTCCCACTCAAATTGAACCTTTTCCGCTTGTAGCCTGTAATGGGTGAGGATTAGGGTGCCTTACTAGTCTGTGATGGACAAGGATGTAAGGAACAATTTGAGGACCTTTAGACTTTGACCCTAAAACCGCATATAGTGAACTTTAAGAGTGCCTAACCCATAGATAGAGCCATCACCCTTCCCTGTTAGAATTGACCAAAAGCATAGGATTCATCCTTTTTACTTTGTGTGATGTTTAAATTTATTTAGTTATTTATTCTTTTTCTGGTATACTAACCTTTTTTTTTTCTTTTGCATTGGTTCATGTGCACATCATAAAGTTGCATAAAGAACATTTGCCTGAAAAACGGTCTTCAACAAATTTTTTTTTCATGGACACCAATGAACGCCTAGTTTGTTCTTCATCAGTATTAGCACCCTGTGGGACACCTAATGAGGTAAGGGCCTTGTCAGAAAAGACCCAACTGAAGATGGGAGATTGCTTGCCAATTGGGTATGAGTCTACTCTGTCTCAAGAAACATCTATCCTCCTCAAACAGAACAATTTAGAAGATTTGGTTGACATCTGGAAGAAGATGAGTCCGTCAAGACAAGAGCAGTTTTGTCAGAAACATGGGCATATAGCACACCTTCTAGCAGTGGCTGTTGATGATCAACTAATTAGAGCTGCAACACAATTCTGGGATCCTACATACAGGTGTTTCATCTTTAATGAAGTTGATATGACTCCCACCATAGAAGAATATTCGGTCTTGTTGGGTTTGTATCTCAAGACTCCTGACAAGATATATGTCAAAAAGCATAAGTCAGGATTTCGTAAAAGTCTGGCTCAACTCATGGGGATAAACAAGGAAGTTGTGGATTCTCATACAAAGAAGAAACAGGAACAGGTCTGCCTACCTTGGAAGTTCTTTCATGAGTTTCTGATGCAACATGCCAATGAAGAACGGGGGTTGGACATATTTGCCTTGGCTATATACGGACTGGTAATCTTTCCAAAGGTTTTGGGACATATTGAGATAGAGGTAGTTGATTTCTTCGAGAGTGTGATCAATGGCTGTAATCCCTCAACGGTGATATTAGCAGAGACTATCAGATCCTTGAGTTATTGTCGTCGGAATGGAGGGCGCTTCATAGGATGCATACAGTTATTGTATGTGTGGATGAAAAGCCATTTCGAACATGGAAATGGTGCTTTCTCGAAGATTTATATCCGTAATCGCTTTCCGATCAAAGAGTTCTGTGAAAGTGGGTGGTCAAAGCAGAAGTCTAAACAAGAATGGATAACTTTCTTGCAAAAGTTGGAAGGTGCCAGAGTGAGATGGTTAGTCCCATGGATGAATCGAGAGCCTATGTTATACCAATGTGGAGATAGTACAGTGGTTCCACTTCTGGGTTTATGGGGAGTGACGAATTATGCACCGCTCTTAGTGAGGAGACAATTAGGGGGAGAACAGTTTATTCCTATGACTTATGGGCTTCATCAGTTAGATTTCTCTTATAGTGAGCCTAAAGCATTTCAGAGGATGAATGGGATGATCAAAGCATGGAAAAATCCCCAAAGAGTGAGTCCTGGACCATTCACTGAAAAAGTCACTCCAGGTTACTTGGTTTGGAGAACAAAGAGAAGACAGGAAATGGTATTCACTTATGAAGTCTCTCAACCACCGACAGAAGAAAAGCCTGAAGAGATACCATCAGAGTTAGAGCTGGCAACAAAAGAGTTTGAATTTGAAAAGATCAAGTTAAAGAAAGAGATTCAAGAACTTCAAGAAGAAAAAGCCCAGTGGAAAGGTAGAGCTAAAAATTATGAAGTTAAAGTTCATAAGATTGCTAGAGAACGTGATGCAGCTACTGAAGATCTAGCAAGGTTACACCAGGAGCATAAGAGGCTATGTGTGAGAGAAAGGGCCAAAGGGATAACCATTGTCGAGCTGACTGAGGAAAACACAAGACTGAAGCAAGAGTATGCCGAATTAGAAGAAGAAAGTACTGAAGCACAGGCAGAAATTAACATGCTAAACAGTTATTTGAGCGGGCTAAGTCAAAGGTTGGATGAACAAGGAGACCACATTGCTGCATTGGTTAGAGAACATAGAGAATTATCATACCAAGTCTGGTGTGGTAAAAGAGAGAACCTAGGGAGGCAGAAATACATTGAGCACTTAACAACCCAGATCCATAAAGGGGTATGTAAGGCAAAAGAGATGGTGGAAGAGGCAGAAGCATTAAGACAAGTGGTGGCCCCAGTAGGAGAACATGGACAGCGTCTGTTGAACTTCATAGAAGAAGCCAAAGCCCAATATGAACAGATCAAACAATTTTATGGCTATAATTCTAGAGGGATAAACTCAATGTAGATCAAAGTTTTTTGGAATAAATGAAATTTTTTTTAGTTGAATACCGTTTTAAGGCAAATGTTCTCTGCATACATGCATTTTTCATTCATTGCATTCTCATTCATTACACTTTAACCATGTGATAATCATGCAAAGTTACTATTCTGAGGTATGATACTCAAGTCCCAAGGATGCTCATCTAGCGAAAAACGCCTGCCCATCGTTTCAACACAAGATCCAGAGCAAGGCAAATGAGCAGAAA